>OX632357.1:30821336-30896336 GCA_951751655.1 Ophion costatus
AAAGTCGAGGATCCTCGCCACGCCTACCCCTCAAAGCCACACGGGCGCATTGAGAAAGATTTTTCATCGCGACCCCCGAAATTTACCCTCGATCGTTGAGATCCGTGTAGCGCGAATGAAAAGAATCGTGAAAAATAGGGCTCGCGAGAAGAGATCATAGGGATCATCCTCATTCGGTGAACAAAGTTATTGTACTACGGTATGTGAAGGGCGATCGAGGCTCGTAATTGAAATTTCATTTACCGATCGAATAATTCAATCGAATGTCTCGGTTAAGGTTTTTGGCGAAACGAAAGATCGAAACGAATAGGGTACTTTTTTGCCGATACTTCGATCTCTCGTTGTGGCTGCAGGACAGCTTTAGGAGGTTAGTGGATGAGAACTGTGAATGAGACGAACACTCGTTCACTTGAGGCAACTCAAATTGAAAAGGAAGGTCCAATATATGGTGCAGGAATCGTAGATTGAAGGTAGACTAATCTGAATAAAAAATTACAACGATAGAACTGCTAATAAAACTTTAAGGAGGTTGCGGCATTAGCCACAATCCAAGATTAATTTTTTTTTAACTATGTGATATTGTCTGGACTATACTGAGTCTTGGCGAATTTTTAAAAATTGTTTTACTACAAAACAACGGAGATGAAAAATAGTTTAGTGTTTGTAGTGTTACGTGCGGTCAGATGGGAGAAGTTCATGCGGATCGTGTAATTTTTTTGGCTATTTGGGACCAAGGTGGAACATTCCTAACAACGGATTAACGCAAACTGAATCTTTGTAAGCGTTTGGAGGAAAAAAAATCCATCCTGCCCATCGTAAGCCATGTATATTCAATATTGAACCATCAAAGTTTGATGAAAGATTACGAATCTTTTGTAGTCGCTGTTGTCGTATTTCGGCCACGCTTAATATCAATTTGTGGCAATCATAAATAAACTCGTGATATAGATATAAATAGGCATAATTATAAATCAGAGGTGGGCGTAATTCTATTTATAATTACGGATACGAATTTATTCACATCGTGATTTTTATGTGAATATAAATGCAAATTTATTCATACTTCACTTATTTGTATTCACATGCAAGCATACGAATACAAACGTATTCACAAATATTCTGAACATACAAATAAATTCACAGAAAAAATTGTGAATATTCACAAAAAATGTGAATATCGACAAAAAATCGTGTAAATTGAAAAGAATTCACATCACAATCTGCAAATGCAAATGTATTAACAAAAAATTGTAAATACAAAAAAAATTATAAAATAAATTGTGAGTTTTTTCCTATTTAAGACAAATTAAAATCAAATTCACAATGATTAGATTAAAATTTACACCAAAAGTGAGTTCTTACGTATTTTGAGAGAAAACATTGCGTCGAGGCAAAGAAATTTTTGCGAAAAAAGTTGTGAGTTTCAAATATTACATTATAAATATGAAAAAATTCACAAAAAGAGTTGTGAATTTCCGAGAATTGAAGAAAATTAAAATCGAATTCACGACAATTATATTAAAACTGATACCACAAGTGAGTTCTTGCGTATTTTGAGATAAAACATTGTGTTAAAGCAATGTTTTCTCTCAAAATACGTAAGAAGTCACTTTTGGTGTAAATTTTAATCTAATCATTGTGAGTTTGGTTCAATTTGTCTCGAATACGAAGAAAATCACAACATATTTTGTGAATTTTTTTATACTTATAATTTTTTGTGAATACATTTGCATTCACAGATTATGATGTGAGTTTTTGTTTGATTCACAGGATTATTTGTAAATATTCACATTTTTTGAGAATATTCACAATTTTTTCTGTGAATTTATTTGTATGTTCAGAATATTTGTGAATACAATTGTATTTGTATTCGTATTTACAATTAATGAAGTATCGATAAATTTGTATTTATATTCACATGAAAATCACGTATTGTATTTATAAATAAAATTACGCCCGACTCTGTTATAAATTACTCAAAATTTCATTCTGAGTTAAATAAAATATTCGCTGACGCAGTTTTTTTAGAATAATTATCGATAATGTTCAAACTGGTAATAACACAATAGTTTTTTTCTTATTTACGTAATAAAAAGATGAAAAATGCATTATGTTGCCCTTTAAGTTTTTTAAACTAGCATCTATAGAATAAATATATACGTCGTATGCACGTTTTTTGAGGTTCATTTCGAAAAAATTCGTAAACCATTATTTCACTCAACTGGACCACTGTAACGTCCTTATACGGACTTGTCTCGGAAATACGTTTTTCAAAACGATGTACGCGATTTCTTGGCATCCAATGAACGGAATGACGAAATTTGGTACACTCGTTCAGCGTAATAGTAGTTCAGTCTTGACGGGCGTTTTTTTTTCAAACATTTTTGTTTTCATTAGTTATTATCAATAATTATGTCATTTTGCCGCGAAAAATCGAGAAAAAAAAATTCCTGTTGTTTTTTCGTCATTGAAACAAGATAACGTAAAAAAAGCTCGATCGAGTCCTAGCCAAAATTATCTATTTCAAGAAAAAAGAATTCGTTTTTTCTGTTTTTAGTTTGAAATTGGTCAAATGGGGTTTATAACTTTATCAATGTACATGCACATAAATGTCCAAACGATTTTCCTATCATCACACACTTAGACCTTAATGTTTTTTTAATAAGCCTGATTTTCGGGTCGTCGCAGTAGCCTAAACCCATAAAGTAATAAAAATATTCACGTGGCGGCTCAAGTATTCGAGTGGCTATCCAAGTATCATCTCAGCCGAGTATCAAGAATTGAAGTATTTCGAATTTCCTCCAGTTTACAGATTCTTTCAATTATTGTATTCGCATTATTATTATTATATTATCAAAATTATATTATTGTATTATTATTTATTATCATCTTTATATATTATATATCACATTTTACAATATTATCACATCAGTATCGGATTCCTTTAATTACTTGCAAAAAATTCAAAGTACAAATAGACACGAAACGCCGTCTTCCGCATCAAATTTATCGCCATGAAAAAAATACCGCACGACAAATACTTCACTCGCCTCGTAGAGCCAAAGCTATCTACCCTGAGTGAATTAAAACTGTGCGAGTTTCGTCGTTTCCTCGATCACACGCGCCGCGGTGTGTACCTACTCTACTGGGCTGCAACGCATCCCAAACGGGGGATGCGGAACTACAATTACGTCCCCGTATCCGTGTACAGGCATGCGTATACACGTGTAAGTATCACGAAACGGAAAAATTTATTGCCTCTATAATCGACGCTGGATCCTCACGCATGATCGAACTCTTTCTTGACGCAGCAGCCAGCGCGACAGAGCACGCGAAAATACAGGGGATGTTACTAATAAGCGTACAGGCTGCGCTGCGATACATACCGACAATGTGGAGGTTGGGAAAGAGCGGGAAAAACAGATATATATTTTTTCTCTTGCTCTTTTCTCTCTTTGTATATATATATATATATATATATATATATATATATATATATGTCACCGAAAAACAGCCCATAAATTTCATCAGGATCGAAGTGTCTCGTGGGTTCGTCGTCGCGAGCGCGCGTCCGTTATTTGTTGTAGAATAAAGAAAAAGTGGGAGAAAGAGTAAGAAAGAGATGGAGAGACCGTACGATTTTCCCCTTAACCTTTTTTCATACTCGTCTTTGATACTTTTCAGTCGCTACAAATTTTCATCGAGTCATTCGTAAGCTTTAGAAAAGTTATTCACTACACTACGGCAATGTATGTATATATATATATATACATCCAGGGTGTCCTGTTAAAATGGATAATCCTGCAACTGTCCATAGGTCAGATCGTGTCCGTATATGCAGGAATTTCAGTTTAGTCAAAGTCCCACGGTTTTCGAGATAAAAATCATATGCTTTTGGTTATTCGCATGCCATTTCTACAAATTATACGTTTTTATACCCGGTTTGTAAATAAATACTCTTAGCTATTTGTTTTATCTAGAAGTCTTCTTTTTAACCTCAAATTTTGACCGGTAAGGAAACTTTGTGAAAAAAGATCTTATGCAGAATTTTTATACAAACGAATTCGAACATCTGACTTTGCATGCGGTGTAAACAAATGTACTACGCGTATCGCGCCAATTACTTAAAAAAGTTGCTAAGTTATTGTCGATTCGTATAATTTATAGAAATGGCATGCGAAAAACCAAAAGCAGATGATTTTTTTCTTCGAAAAATGAGACACAGCCCAAAATCTCGAAAACCGTGGCATTTCGACTAAACTGAAATTCCAGCATATAGTAGGACACGATGCGACCATCCAGTTGCAGGATCGTCCATTCGTAAAAGGGCACCCTGTATAAATACAGATATACACATATTTCCACGCTACTATATAAAAGTAAAACGCTGTCTGTTTCATTGATTCGTTTTTCCTCCACGTATTTACCAAGCGTCTGCGAAACGCGGCTATTTTTTTAAATGCCCGACGAATCTCGAAACATTTGAAGAGCCCGATGCAAGGGGAAAGCTGCTAAGTCTGCAAGACTCCCCCTGCGTACTTTTTTCCCCCGAGACGATTGGCATTTCGGGTAAAAAAAGCGAGTCTCGCTTCGTCCCTTCGATAGAACCTAATGATGACGTTGAACTTTGCATCGTTGGAACGCAACGATTTGTTTGTTAATTTACCCTCCCTTCATTTTTATGCATATCCGAAGCCTTCTTTTTTGCAAATTGAGGGCGTAAGTCTCCGATGAAGATTATTTTCTTGCCTTCCAACCATGCAACCTTCAGCGTCATACCCAACGAGCCCCCTTTAGTTTTCGAAATGTCAGTCCCGTCGGAGCGAAGTGAGAAACTCTTTGTCCATCCCTCTCGCACTCGTATATCCCATGTTGCCTCTGTCTCGTACGAGAAAAAAAATCACACACCCACATACGAGTGCTGACGTTCGTGAACCATATCAACCGCTTGCTGCTGGGTTGGATGCACTCGTCAAGTCTATACACATTCGTCGGATCCTCATCCCCTACTGTCACTCTGCACCCACTCGTTGTCAGTGGCATACAACTACTGTGTACCTGTATGCTTTGTAACACGGAGAAGCGTTAATTTTACGCGGTAAATATATAAACGCAAATGATAATAAGGCAAAAGGGGCTGAAAACTCACATAGGGGGAGAAAAAAAGAATCAACACGATGAAACGCTGTTAGGAACGAGTGCAGAAATTCAGCAGCGTGTAGGCGATTGTGTTTACACGTGTGGAGACGAAGTTGAAATGTCGCGTCTCTCTCTCTCTCTCTCCCTCTCTCTCTCTCTCTCTCTCCCAGCATTGCAATCTTCAAATCCAGGCTATTTGTACACCTGTTTGAACTTGACGTTACCAGTTGTTAAGTTTCCTGTCATGCTTCATAGCCAACATTCACCATCATGATTATGTCGTTACAAATTACATATTATACATAAACGTTATTTCGTTTTATGTTTTCCACCGATGTTATCATTTATTGTTATCATTTAATGATATTATTTAAACGAATTAGTATTAAGCTTTTGGTTTATATAGTACATATCTACGTATATCTCTCGCAAACGAAAACTGTAAACTTTACATTTTAATATAATTTTTATTTTTATTTATGTGACTTTATATCGCAAATTGCAAATTATCTCTTGTTTTTTTTTTGTATTGCCTCAAGGTTTTGACCAAGGCATAATAAATCACAATCAATCAATCAATCAATCAATCTCTCTCTCTCTCTCTCTCTCTCTCTCTCTCTCTCTCTCTCTCTCTCTCTCTCTCTCTCTCTCTCTCTCTCCCCCTCTCCCGTTATAACATCGCCCATCCGGCAGACTGCTTACAGTATACACGTATAATACAATGCATAAAAAGGATTTTATGTGTAAAACCCTGGAGTACGTATATACAAACGTCACATTATCCGAAACACGTGTGTGTGCGTGTGATATACGATATATACCATATATACATATATGCAGTCTATATATATATCGGACGTGTTTCGGATAATGTAACGTTTGTATTAAGTATCAGTCGAGTGATGTGTACCCTCGCAATTTCCGTCCAACTCTCTCGTTTATTAGGACTTCATTAGCCAACAACTAGAGAGAGGGCGGAAGAGAGCGACGAAACCCTCGGTTTCTCCAAACCCCTTTTGTATCTTTGAATCGCGTCTCTCGTCACGACAGTCACCCCCGATAATGCATTTTTCCTCCCTTTCGTTTCTCTCGGTCTTTTTTTGTGTCCTTCCAAATAGTGGCGGATACGACCGTTGCGCGAATCGTCAGTTCAACATTCGAGATCCAAGTACTCGAATAACGCTCGGAGCGTGGAGCGTAACGCGGAAAAAATACAGGCGAGAAGATGGAAAGTTTCGAATAGAAATACGAATTTTGCCGTCACGGGTGTTTGTTTTTCGATGCTGTATTTTTGTTCCCGAAGATCGTGGAGTGGGAGGAGAGAAAAGTGGGAAATTCACGTCCGTGGGGGAAGTGCAATTCGGAGACTGGTGGAGCTTGAGGATATCGAGATGCGGTAATGAACTGCGGGGTGGGCTGTAGTCTTTGGAGCTTCGAGAGGTGAGGGAATCGCGCGTAAGAGTTTGCGGAATAATGTTTTTGTGTTAAGAATAAAATTCGCAGCGTTCTAGAATTCGTTTGGCGAATTTGTTTAGAAAAAAAGGCAGAGGCTTTTTTCTATAAAAACAATATCTATATGCTTTATTCCATTTGTATTCGTAAGAATAAAAATTGTTTTATTCATTTATTTAGAGCCTGTATTCAGTATTTAAAATATTATTTATTTAAACAGTTTCATTTACTTGAAACGTCCAAAAGATTGTATTTGTTTATTGAACATTTATACCGATGTACTTAACACATACTTTTTTAAAAAAGGATCGAAAAGTTTATATTTAGAGTAAAGATTTTATGAATGAAGATGAAGATTTTATAGCTTCAAAGATAAGATCTTTACTAGTGTTTTTCCTTTTTTAATAAATGCTATAAATGCTTGTAGGTTCGTTTGACTAACATAGAGCTTCATATGAATGAATAAACATTTTCAATAAATAAATAAAAGTTTTTATCTGCTTTTGAATTAAATAATTCTTTAAATGAGCAAATATAAATTCTGGAAAAATAAATTAAAACTTTTCGATTCTGTTTTTTTAAAGCACGTTTCAAATACATGAATATATGTATAGACATGTATGTATATATTCCACGTGAATCCGGTAGACTTTTTCCCTGACCCTCGCCAACTCGATTCATTTTTTAAAAACTGATTCCATTGACTCTAAAAGACACCCTGAATTTTTTTGACATTTTTCGAAACAACCAAACCAAATCCAAAAAGTCAAACATTTTTTTCCCCCGAAAAAAAACACCCCGATTTAAAAATCTAAAAAAATTCCCAAGAATGCGTGATTATATGTAAAAATTTTCAAGCTATCATCCGCAGTGGAAGTATGATTTTTTCGTTAGCAGTCAAAAAGTTCTGGCATTAATTTCAATTGAAGTCGTATTCAGCACAGAAAAAATCATACTCCGACTGCGGGTGATAGCTTGAAAAAGTTTACATACAATCACGCGTTTTTGGGAATTTTTTCGGACTTTTAAATCGGGGCGTTTTTTTCGGGAAAAATTTTTTTGACCAAGAGTTGTTTTGTAAGATGTAAAAAAAAATCAGGGTGTCTTTTAGAGTCAATGGGATCAGATTTTAAAAAATCAAATTGGCGGGGGTCAGGGAAAAAGTCCATCGGATTCACGTGGAATACCTCATATATATATATATGATCGCTGCACAATTACAGGACAGTAATAAATTCGTCAATTCTTCATCTCTTCTCCCATTCGATCACCCACGCGTATGCCCATTGTGCGCACTTTATCTTCCCAAAGTCTTCCCAAAGACGGATCCAAGGCATTTGAATTTCAAGTCCCTGGGACTTGAACCGCGCATATCTGGCGCTACATTTTACGTCGAGGAGCTTGTATTATTAAGCGCCGATGATAATCGCTCTTTGTGGAACTTGTAAAGAGTTCCGCGCAACGCTGGGCATATTATGTAAAGCGTCTAGTCTGTTAGCTCGTAGCGTTAATGCATGATCGAGGCGCATCGAGAGAGAAGCGAAAAAAAAACAGAAATCGAACTACGGACTATA
This sequence comes from Ophion costatus, assembly GCA_951751655.1. Lineage (NCBI taxonomy): Eukaryota > Metazoa > Arthropoda > Insecta > Hymenoptera > Ichneumonidae > Ophion > Ophion costatus. The sequence goes on from OX632357.1 coordinate 30,829,502, forward strand.
GAAAACCGTGTGTGTGTGTGTGTGTGTGTGTGTGTGTGTGTGTGTGTGTGTGTGTGTGTGTGTGTGTGTGTGTGTGTGTGTGTGTGTGTGTGCGTGTGTGTGTGTGTGTGTGTGTGTGTGTGTGCGCGCGCGCGCGTGCGGTTCTTTTTCTCCTGCTGCAAAAAGTGTACGCGAGACGAACGATCCGCAACGCGTTAGCCCGCGCGGGTGCATGGATGCGATGCGAGAGGCGTCTTCTGCGAGAAGCTCCGCGCGATACTCCGGAGTGCGCTCCTGCACACGGAGTGCGCGGAGCCGGAGATATCTCGACTGCCGAGTTTGCTTAAGGGGTTACCCCCACTTGGGATTTTGAAAAAATCGATTTTTTTTATTGCACTTTTTTGAAGTATGAGTATCTGAGAATATGTCCTGAAAATTTCAAGTCGATCCGAACAAAATTGACTGAGATATGAGCGTTGAAAGAGAAGAATCCGTGAATTGAAGAACTGAAATTGAAACTTTAAACGCGTTTTTCTCAAAATGGCATTTCTGAAGTCGGTGACCAAGATTACTCGAACACTAATGAACCGATCTTCTTGAAATTTTGCAGGCTTATTTAATACATAAAAATGTAGTCTTTAATCGTTCGATTTTTTTTTTCGAAAAAAAAAATGGCCGTTTTATAGCCAAAAAACGGCCGTTTTTTTTGTTAATATCGAACCATTAACTTTGACTGTCCGCCATTTTGTGAAAAATGAATATTTTTTAAAATCCTTCGATTAAAGACTAGTTTATACTTATATTTGACTAAATCCATCCGCATTTTTTTTTCAGATGATCCACTTCGCCGCAATGTTGGTCACCGCAAACCGTGTATATAAAAACATTATTTCATTGACGGCCATTTGCCACTAAACAATGTAATATTTTTCAATAAAAAAATTACTGAAAGTTCTTCAAGATGTGTTCTTTAAGATGGTATATTGATCGATTGAAAAAGTTTTGTAGTTTTCTTTAAAAAAATTCATGAAAAAGGCCTTTATTTGCGCTACAAGTGGGGGTAACGCCTTAATACGTGCGACACGATGCTGCATCTGTGAGTAAAGATCGCGCTGAATACACGACGTGGCGATGTTGAACAGACGTACAGAGCGAGAGAAAGAGAGAAAGAAAGGGCGAGGGGGGGGGATCAATTGTTCAATAATATGCCTTGTTGAATAACTTGAAGGAAAGTAACATATAAAATATGGGGAAGAAAGAACACGATATTAAAAAAATAACTTGTGGTGGAAGAACGCAAAATAAAATAACGATAAAGATTTATGAGTCTGAAGTGTCCATGGTTGGAATGCAACGAAAATTATTACTTTTCTATTGCTGAAATGTCTTTCGACGAATCGACGTTCGGAAAAATTCTCAATAATTTTTCAACTCGCTTACTTGGAAACATAGAATTTACAATTGCGAAAAAAGATTCTGTGAAATAACAAAAATGACGTAATGAAAATAAAGAATGGAATTTTTATTGCATTCCAACGACGCAAACGGAAAGATCATGAAGATTTACAGAAGACGTTCGAGTTTACATACTTAAAATGCAGCGATTTTTATTATCATTTTTCATTTCTCAATTATAATGCTTATCGTATTTATTGAGCCTCCATTTTTCAAATTGAAGTCGTAAGTCTCTAATAAGAATACGTAAAAACGTTTGCGTGCTTTTCAGGGCGAGAAAAATTGAAAACTTATTATTGACTAGTTGTAAACTAGTCGTATTATTGACTAGAAATTGACTAATTGAAAAGTTTTTATTGAAATTGGGTAATTAGAAAGTTTTTATTGAAATTGACTAATTGAAAAGTTTTCATTGAGATTGACTAGTTGAGAAGGTTTTATTGAAATTGAAAAGAATTATTTTTCGTTGCATTCCAACGATGCAAACTTCAGTATCATATTTACACAGTGCTTGCCACACAGAAATGTACACATGGAAAAAGGGGAAAAAACGAAAAAATAAAGTAATGCATAAACAAGGCCGGAAGATATATTAAGAATGTAATGAACATAATATATGAAAAAATCTGCACGTCTTGCAAGAGAGGAAGAGAGAGAGAGAGAGAGAGAGAGAGAGAGAGAGAGAGAGAGAGAGAGAGAGAGAGAGAGGGACGAAGGGAGGACGATTGATTGGTTGATGGATTGATAGTTTAATATATGCGTTGGTAAAAACCTTTAGGCAATAGTTAGAAAATAAATAAAAAATAACCAACAGTAGAATGAATATGAGCAAAAAATCGTTCCATGGTATAAACAAAGCAGCTGTAAAGTACAAAAAAAAACATCAGAAATATACACTGTGAGATAAAATATAAATATAAACAATAATGGAATATTATATGAGCAAGAAAGACTCGACGTAGTTTAAAAAGAAAGAAAAAAGCGAGCTAAGCCAAAAATAACCAGCGAGGGAAAGCAAGGCAAAGAGCTATGTAAGGGAAAAACAAAAAACGCAACGAGGGAAGCTTTATAAAGCGAAAAACTATGAAAACTAAAACTAAAACGAGAGCGAGAGCGAGAGAGAGAGAGAGAGAGAGCGAGAGAGAGAGAGAGAGAGAGAGAGAGAGAGAGAGAGAGAGAGAGAGAGAGAGAGAGAGAGAGAGAGAGAGAGAGAGAGAGAGAGAGAGAGGCAAAGTGAAGAATGAGTAGATATAAAAAGAAAACGACAGATAAACAGCGATGCAGAGAGAGAGAGAAAGACTCCAAGCAAGTATAAATCCGCGAAGCGATGACAAAATCCGATCACTCGCAGCGTCGTTACCGAACATCAGGTACATACCACCGTGTATCTATATAACCAATCTGTCCAATATACTTTCTTGTACCGTACATGTCACTCTTTCTCTGTCCCTTTCCTTCTCTCCCCATCCCCTCACTCCTTTTCCCTTTCGGGCTCCCCGTCCCTTCGCCTCCCTCCCCCGCCCTCGCTCATTCCCACGTGTCCAGTCAACGCGCGCCTCCCTCCAGCAAAGCGTACTTATAAATAACCGTTCGGCCCGAGACCGTAGCCCTGATTTCTGCCCACACGTACACCCCTCCCTTTCCTCCGAGTGATCGCGCCATACCGTTGTTTTTCGATGCGCGAAGATCAGAATAGAAAGACAGAGGGCGAGCGATAAAAAAGCGGGGAAAAACTATTGCGCAAAGACGAGAAGAGATATGAGGTTGGGAGAGGTTGGAAGGGGAAGGGGGGAGTAGATCACGCTTACAAACGAGCGACAGAGCCTTGCTGACGCTTTGGCTGAGATGGCACATTCATCATCCCCCTCGTCGTCGCTGTACATATACTAAATCATATATATATACGCATACATACATACATACATATATATATATATATATATATATATATATATATATATATATATATATATTGTGTATGTGTGTGTGTGCTTGAGCAACTGCCTACACTATATATGGGTAGCTTTTCTTCAAGGCGGTCCTGTCTCTCTATCGAGCATGATAATTGATTGAGACGGGTCTTCGAGAGAGAGAAGAATCTCGCGCGTGTCGAACAACCAATACTATATATTGGACGAGACTGTGAGAAATGTGTGTGTGTGTGTGTGTGTGTGTGTGTGGATCTCTGTGGCTGAAGAATTTTACATCTGGAATCTTGTCAACCGATAATTTTCAGGATTTCCTCCTTGTTTGGCTGCAACGCCGATCAGAACAGTTTTAGGCAGAAACGGGGATACTCACGCAGTTGAAAAACTTTCGACGTCTACTCGTGCAGAAATTTTTCGGGGAGTCCCGAGATCGTGCCATATTCCTGTAGGAATTTGATTTAGGGACGACGCACGTGGGGAATCCACATTGAAATCCAAGTGGATTTTGGGCTTTTTCCGGATTGACGTTGTTTGGTAATTTTTTATTTGAAGTTCTAAACCGGAATTTGTTGGATACGAGGAAAAGATATCCTTTCGTGATCACGTGCACATATGGTTTGGCGAGTCCCAAGATGTGTCTTTATAGGGTTAGTGACAGCGCACATTGGGGCGTCCTCATTGGGATCCAAATGGATTCTGCACTGTTTTTCTATGAACGCTGCTTTAGGATTCTTACCACGTTCGAATCGAAAATATGTGAAAAGTCACGAGAAAAATTATGCCAGAGCGGAGTCAAAAGATGATCACAGGGGATTTTCAGTGATGTGATTCAAATTCATTATCAAGATATATTTTTTAAAACGATTTATAGGTTTTCAACCCCTTCGTTGATACACTTATATTTGGCCGTGATTTTGACACTGTGGGTCAATTCGACCCGCATGATACTTCATCCACCTGCCCTTAATAACCCTTCGGTCGGTTTTTGTTGGAAAAAATCAGGGATACACTTTAAAGACTTCCCATAATATGTCTGCATAATTGAAGTTCGGAAAGTGTCAAATTCAGTTGTAAAAGATGATTGAAAACTTCTCATTTTGGGAAAGTGAGCATTTTATTTAAAATTCGTCCGGGTCGAAATGACGCAGTGTGCCAACGTAGGGTTAAGATAAGATTTATACTTTATTACGATCCACTCATTTTGCATATCTATATAAAGGGTGTCTCAAAATGACCTGATATTTTTATTTATCAATAAAACGTATCATTTACTTGACAAATACGAATATTTTAATTTTAAGGGGTTAGGCCAGAGTAACGGGTATAAAACCATGTGCGAATTTAACAATTTTTTTTCGTATAAGAAAGTGATTCACTTAAAATTAATTACACATCTATTTAGGATGAATATCAAGCTGTTAGAATTTTATTTTTCGATGTACAAATTGGCCGACTACTAATAATTTCTTTTGTTATCTTTTCTTCAATTGGCGTGACAAATAACTTCAACAATTTTCATTCGATTTACGTCAAATTTAAAAGTTATGTTCCTGATTGCATTTCGCATAGAAGTACGTACGAAATTTCTGATTAATCGAAAACTTTTCATGTTATAAGCAGTTTTATAAGAAATTTTGCACTGAAAGTTCATTTCTTAAGTTCAAATACCTACAACTTTTGAATAAAACAATATTTTTTAAATTCCGTACGTACTTCTCTAAGTATTCTAATGTAGATTGACGAGAATTATTGTTTTTTGTTCTGGGTAAAAAATTGTGTATGCTAAATGCCACGCCGCGGAGCGCCTAAAAATAAGATAAAAGAAAATATTAGTCAGCCGTTTTGTACATCGAAAAAAAAAAAAATTCCAACAGCTTGATATTCATACCAAATAGATGTGTAATTAATTCTATGAGTGAACCACTTTTTCATAAGAAAAAAATTGTTAAATTCCCACATGATTTTATACCCGTCACTGTGGTCTAAGGCCTTAATGAAATTAGTCCGCAATTGTGCCAACATTTTGTTGAACATTTCGTCAAAAGAGTGAACGTTTGCAAACAGGGACGAGGCCATTTATCGGATATCGTATTCCACACATAACCTCCTTAACCTCCTTAACACATTTAAGTGTTCCTTATATCAAAAAAAAATTATTCGTACCTATCAAATAAATAATACGTTTTATTAATACATTTAAATGTCAGCTCATTTTGAGGCACACTATATTTTCGTTTATAAAATGGAACGTACAGAACACGATGGGATCCATCGAGAATCGCATCGGATTCACTTTGATAATGTGGAAATCCTTTGGTATTCGAATTGGATTCGTACATTGGATTCCAACGAGGACTCTCGATTAGAATCTTGGACATTGGATTCTGACGTGACGTTTTAGTATAGGGATCCAATGGCTCGTTAGATCCCAATCATGAAGTAGGGACAATTATAATGGATAATAATGTGTGCACAGATAATCTCCCACCTACGATAGGAGCATAGACGATTTTGAGTTCGACCAATCGAAATCTACTTTTTTTCGTCGCTTCGTTCTCGCTCGTAATACCAGAACGGCATATGTGAGCTCGATAAATCGGTAGAGATCACGAGGGAAAATGATGAAATTAGCGAAAGACGATACGACGATAGATTCGAAGGATGACGAGTTTGAGGAGAGCGCGTTGGGCGGCCGAGCGAAGCAACGAGATCGTGATTTAAGATCTCGGACGAAGGAATCCTGACCATCGAGGGAAGACAGGGAGCGGGGGAGTAAGAAAGAGAGGGAGAGAGAAAAGAGTAAAAGAGGAACTCTCGGCGCGTCTCAATCGTCGTGTCCCTTCGGAGAAGTGCTTCCGGTGGAATGAATGAGTGAGTCGACGACGACAACGACCCCTCTCTGTGTCAGAGCTATTCGCGTTTGGTCCAACCACTCTATACATATATGCCCTTAAAGCACTGTGAGAAGCATGCTGTTGAAGTACCGAAGGGCACACGAAGTAAACCGCGACCAATTCAGAGATGCCCACTTGCCTCGAGTGCCTCGTCGTCTCGTCCGTTCTCCTTCTGACACGACAGAGAGGGAGAGAGAGAGAGAGAGAGAGAGAGAGAGAGAGAGAGAGAGAGAGATCGACATCACGAAAAGTTTCAGCGGAATTTGTGAATTTCTTCGACGCAATGACGAAGTGAGGAAGAGGGAAGAAACAAAGGAGTAGAGGGGATGGGAATAAATATTATTGTAAAACTTATCCAAAACTGTAAGTCGATCTAAGATTTATTATACACAATGCGAGACTCATATACGAGACTTTTATATCAACGAAATGGCTCCAATTGTATTTATCGTAAAATATGACAGCATCGAATAAGACTCCACAAAATTGGGCAATATTCTATTTATTATGTTATTCGATATATTTGCCCATTTTATAAAAAATATATGTGTCTCCATATATATTCATTAATTTGATTAATTATTGATTCGTTGATTTATTTATTTATATTCATCACATTCACTTGGTTACACGATTCATTTTCTATTTATTTTCCAAAATCTTTCCACTGATTTTCTGCAATGACATTTTATCCATTTTTGAAATATACGCATTGGAATAATCATTCATACGAGGGTTGTAAAATTGAGCATTATTGCTATTGAGTATAATTATTAATGTATTTATTTATTTATATGAATTTGATTTATTTTATTGACTTATTTATTTATGTATCTATATTTACTACACTTACAAATTGGTAATTTCATATTTATTTCGTAAAGTTTTTTAAGTGATTTTGTGCAATGAAATTTTATTCATTTCATAAAATTGACGATTATTAGCATTAAGTATAATTATTTATTTATGTATTCGTTTACTTATTTATATACTTACTTATATCTATCGCACTCACTCTGTCAAATTAGTAATTTTATATTTATTTTGTAATATTTTTCAACTGATTATGTGCAATCACATCTTATTGGATTATCATTTACACGATTATTGTAGAATAAACTATTGTTACAATTAAGTATTATTTCCTGCCGTACTTGATTCATTTCGTCGAATTGGTAATTTCATATTCGTTTTGTGAGTTTTTTTTAAGTAATCACGTAACATTATATTCACAGTAACGGGTATAAAATCATGTGCGAATTTAACAATTTTTTTTTTCGTGTGAAAAAGTGATTCACTCATAAATCTAATTACACATCGATTTAGTATGAATATCAAGCTGTTAGAAATTTTTTTTTTTTTTCGATGTACAAAACGGCCGACTACTTATATTTTCTTTCGTTATCTTTTTCCAATTGGCGTGACAAATAACTTCAACAACTTTCACTCGATATACTTCAAATTTGAAAGTTATGTTCCTAATTGCATTTCGCAGAGAAGTACGTGCGGAATTTCTGATTAATCGAAAACTTTTCATTTCCTGAGCAGCTTTATACGATATTTTTCACTGAAAATTCATTTCTTAAGTTCAAATACCTACAACTTTTGAATAAAACAATATTTTTTAAATTCCGTACGTACTTCTCTAGGAATTCTCATGTAGATTGACGAGAATTTTTGTTTTTTGCTCTAGGAAAAAATTGGGTGCTAAATGTCACGCCGCGGACCGCCTAAAAAAAAGATAACAGAAAATATTAGTCAGTAATTTTGTGCATCGAAAAAAAACATATATATTTTCCAACAGCTTGATATTCATACTAAATAGATGTGTAATTAATTTCACGAGTGAATCACTTTTCATACGAAAAAAAATCGTTAAATTCGCACATGATTTTATACCCTCTTACCGCGGCCTAACCCCTTAATCCCGCCGAGCGTTATCAAAATACGAAAACTGGAATATGCTCGTCATTGCCGTTCGAAATAAAAGTCGCGATAAGCTCGAGAAGAATGCTGCAATTTGTCGTGTGCCAACTACGAGGATAGAGAAGATACATATTCCGGCTCTCTCCTTCCGCCCGAAAGTGTCGAGTCCGACGCAATAAAAGATAGGCTCGGGGATGTTGCCCGGCAGATACGAAGAAAATATCCACACCCATGGTATAGAAACGGAAGCATCGCACGGCAATAATTCTCGACCATGTTGAATGAAGTACCAGCCGCGAAGACGGGGGACTTTCCTTGTGGGGGTAAACGTGTTAATATATAAATATGGTGTCCCCCTCAAAAGAGGGATAATTTATGAGATTGGCCAGATGCAACTCCGGCTGAGGAAAGAGCCGGTGACAAGTTGCCTGTGCACCATGTCAATGTGATCTTGGGTCGAATGGACCTGAGGGGTAGTTTTCCCACTGCCATTACCCTCCTCGACTCCGTAAGGTACTACTTCACTTCTGCAGTCGGTTACACGTACATACGTCCGTGGCATCTCTCTCTTGGGTCCTTTCTCGACGTACCCATCATCACCGTATAACAACGTTGTTTTGTGTATATGAGAATGGCTATGGGATGCTCCCGTGAATCGCATTTTCCCGGTGAAATCGTTCGTTGCAAAGCCCCCCCCCCTCCCCAATCCTCGACGTCTCTATACATCGTTCTTTTTACGTTCCCTCTCCCCCGCTCCCTCCACTATGCCATCTCGAAAGTTCGACATTTTTCACAGTCTCTCCTCACTCTCGGGGTACGCGGTCCCGAGTAGTTTCGAGTGCATTGAGACGCCCCTCTCCTCCCGCGGGTGACGTGACGAGGGTCAGCCCTCGGCGTCTGACCGCCAGGTGAATGAGCCCGAGAGAGGAAAAGATTTCGGAAAAGCCAGAGCCGGACAGAGACGGTGAAATAGGGCGAGGGAGAAAGATAGAGGAGGACGAATAACTACAACAACAATAATAATAATAGTCTCATTGTTGCGGGCATGTTTTTTCAAAATGAGGAAATATTTCCATCCGGTTCGTGTATATGGGGATATTCGTGTATACGTGTAAGGGATGATGTACCGCCGTTTGGAAGCGACCGACTTGTCAGAGGGAGACCGACAAGGAAGGGCCACAACGAAGCTCGAGTATTTGTTGCTGTTTGTGCCCAATCTGCCGCGTGCTTTGACCGCTTTTCAGCTATGCACTTATGTATGGACACGCACACGTAGACTCTTTCTCTCCTTTTCCATTTTATTCGCCACTCGAATAAGCGCTCTCTACGCGGGACGTAGTGTCCCTGCGTTGATCTCTAGCTGTCATTCCCGTCTACAGGGGACTCGCAATAATCCATTCGGGGAAAGTTTCACTTTTCTCGACACTCGACGATTATTAGTGTCGTTATTGAGGGTAGTTGGATGGCCAGTGCGTTATGGAGAGACGAAGCAACTGAATTCTTTCGAGCGATGCCTGTGCAGCACAGTTGAGATCGTCAACGAAAATTCCAAAGCGCCAGTGGTCGTTGACCAAGACGTTGAAGTTTGCATGGTTGGAATGCAACGAAAATTCTTTTTAATATTCTTATTTTCGTCATTATCGACAATTATATTGTGACGTTGAATCAGTTCTCGCTGTTTATTTTCGTGGAAATTAATGCTTTGTTACAGAAAAATTATTCCTCGTGCTTTCAAACGTTTTGAAACTGTTGAGTGATCAACTCCTAATCATTCTTCGAGCTCAGCTAGCGCCTGACATGAGTCTCCAGGACTAATGCCTCCAATTCAACACGTCAAAATCATTGTTTTCGAAGCGGCTAAACCAATCTCTGCATGTCGTTTTCGACAGAGCAGGGTCGCCATAAGTCTCAACAAAGATTCTGTGTGCTGCAGCTGCAGATAAAAAAAAAAGATAAAGCAGTGCAATAAAATTCCTTTCTTACCTTCTTTTTAAATACCCTTTTTTGGCACGAAATTTGACATGCTCAACACTGTGAAAAAGAGTGGTTTACACTTCGGCGAAATGACGTACACTGAATTGCAAGATTGTTAATAGTACTTCTTTGATTTTTTTATTTTATTGTTACCATTGTAATCTGCACGCACGCAGCTCCGGTAATCTGTTGGAAAACAGCGAGAACTTATTCAACGTCCTGCTATTTCGCAGATTTAGTTCATACATCGCTAAATAAGAATCCTCAAGGACATTCGCGTTATTTTTTCAGCTAAATTCTGCCTGAGGAAAATTGGGAAATCAGATAAAATGATAACCGTTGCATACCCGCGATGGAAGCTTCAACAGAATCGTTGACCAAGGAAGAGCCAATTGGACATCAAGTACCGACCTGCGTGTCATCCGTAGGCGGAATCTTGGCGACCCGCGTGGAAAAATGAACAACCGTGGAGTCGACCTTGGGGGCATCGTGGTAGGGTCCGCGAGTGAGAACATCCGCATATACCTGTTCGTATAGGTATATATACCTGCCGCATGTGGGCCTCGAGGATGTACTCGTGCTTGGTTTCCGGATCGAATTATCCAATTACCCGGGGGGTAACTCCTGGGGGCGGGGGGGGGGGGGGGGGGGCGGCGAGAGAGGCAAGCGGCAGAAAGACTGGTCCCCATGTGGGATGTTCAGCAGGCGGTTGGCAAGCCTTGGCGAGACAGATCACTGAGTGAGGAGATGATGGAACCTGTGCGCTAGGCATAAACGATGGAAGAGCAGGAATACATCACTGAGGGACCGAGGAAGAGAGAGAGGGAGGGAGGGAGAGAGAGAGAGAGAGAGAGAGAGAGAATACGCCTCGGGTCTCTCCATTTCCACGTTCTCTACGTGTGTGCATATATCGATGTATACATGTTGGAGACGTAGGTTGGGTTCCACATAGGTACAGGCACGGGGTTGGTAAGCTGCTGTTGGCATGCTTGGCAGCACGAGGCGGTCGCGGTCCAAAGCCGGACCGGACAAAGAGCTCGTAAACGCGTTATTCCGCGCCAACAGATCTGTCAGAGCCGCTTCTCCGGGTGCACTACGTGGAAAAGGTCCGTCCACCCGGGGCCCGCGCCCAGCAGCGGACCAGAGGAGCAGTCAGCTCGACACATCGTCAGGGTCTCTCTCTCTCTCTCTCTCTCTCTTTCTCTTTGCCTATATATACAGCGTTGTCGCTACCATCCAGGAACATCGACATGTTCGCCATCAGTGGCCCTCCTTCTCTCTCTCTCTCTCTCTCTCTGTCTCTCTCTCTCTCTCTCTCTCTCTAGCTAAGTAGTTAAGTTTCTGCGCGATGTCTATGGTGAAATTATTCACTACTGTGGGCACGTTGTTATATATGACTTATTATGTTAATTTTTCTACCTCGATCTTTTCTACCTCGATCTTACTTAATCGAATTATCATTAGGTTATTGTTTGCTTTATATAGCGCCAATCGGTGTTACTTCATATTGTAAACTTCTTTTTATTTTTATTTGTATTTTGTTGTAAATAGTATATCACTCACCAATTTTGTATCGCCTCAAGGTTTTGACCAAGGCGTAAATAAACAATCGATCAATCAATCTCTCTCTCTCTGTCTTTCCATGCTACCTTTGGTATCTGAGAGGTGCTCCCCTCCCGTTCTCCCATTTACACATACACGTATAAGGGTGGAGTGATTTTACAGACATTCGACTTCGAAGTATTGAAAAGGAGTCCCAATCACTGCAAAAAATGCTTTGGGCTGACTGAATCCGTCATTGGGCAATTCCAACCGATTATTTATCGAAAAATCATAACTTAGGTTATTTTTCAACAACTGCTTTTTTGATTCTAATGTTTTAATTAAAATTTTTTAAATTTAATTTAATGAAATTTCAATAATCTAAACTAAAGATTAAAAAAATTTGAATTTAAATTATTTGTTCCATCGAACCAAGGAATACTAAATTGCGATGCGCATGCGTGCGGTGGTAAGTATAAAGAGTGGAGAAAACTTTCTGCCAGTTCCCAAAATCGTCATTCTTTATAGGAGTTCGATTGATTTTACTATTTAGTCTCTCGCTGTTTTCTCTTCGTCTCGCTTTCTTTCCCGCTCTCTTTCTCTCTTTGCAGACTGGTCCTGTGCACCGGTCAGAGAGCAATCGCCGAGGGTTACACAAAAGGATATACACGACATGTGTTCAGCGTGTAATCCTCACGGAAGCTGCAACGTACAGAGAGAGAAAGAGAGAGAGAGAGAGAGAGAGAGAGAGAGAGAGAGAGAGAGAGAGAGAGAGAGAGAGAGAGAGAGAGAGAGAGAGAGAGAGAGAGAGAGAGAGAACCTCACTGAATTCGATACGCACGAGACTCGCGATTCTTTTTTTTCCCTCCTTTTCTTCTTTTATTCATTTTTCCCCCGTTTCTCTGGCAATCCTCCGAGCGAATCAATCGGCAGAATTTGGAGCTTTACCGAAGCTACCCTGCTCACTCGGCCGTGGGTCCACCAGGCTCAGGACTCCCGAACGCAGCTAATACAAATTAGATTCCACTGGGCTCCCAGCAGTTTGGGATATCACGAAAGAACGAAACGGGGGCAATAGTCCCAATGAAGTTTTGAACTTTGAACGTCAAGGTATCCACCATGAGTAGGCTAAAATGAGATGACATATGCGAGAGAGGCTTTTGCTGATAACGGGCACGGGAGCACGGGCAGGATAGGGCGAAAGAAAGAGGGGAAATATGGATTCTAAGGGCAGCATTCAGGAAGCGTAATTATGAACAGAGGAATTCCATATGAATATGAAACATTCAGCAGAGGAGAAAACCACTTCTTCGTGAACTTCGTACAAAATAACTCAAAACCTATTCCATCGATCATTTTGAAATCTTGCACACTTTTAGGTAACATAATTACCGTCTATGTGAACCTAAAGTTCTTTGGAAATTATTTTTTTAAACTGTTTTTCCATTGACATACCTACTATAGTAAAAATTCCCTGAAAAACAGAACGTTCGTTTAAGCCCGTATTATTTTTCGAATTTTCCCTTTCCTTTGAACTGTTTAGGTTCACACGGAGCGTGTGGGTCTTAGAAATCGAAAACTTCTTGGCTCTGATATTCCAGGCTAATGCACCGGACGCTAGGTGGCACGCCGTGGAACAACTCAGGCGACAATCGTCTCCGAAGCAAGTGTCCTACCGCAGTCATTTTTACGTAAAATAAAGAATTTGGAAAAAGGATGTAACAACACATACATAACATTTTAATTATGTAGAATAAATATTTTCGACACGAAAGAAATGTAAAAATTCGCTTATTTTCGGCTCTAAAAAAATGTAAGGGCTGCTATTGCAACAGCTAGATATGCCGATAGCCAACGTTACGTAGATATAGCGGGTTCGATATGTTTTGCCATGCTTGTATGTACAAAATGGACCAGAAGGCCCGTAAGACATACAGAAGAAATACTCTCGGTCGGGGTAGTCTTAATAGGGGCACAATCGTTTTCGTGATCACACACAAGGTGCGCCCTCGGGGCAAACTACAATGACATCGTCGTAGTCGTCGCGTGGTGGTGGAACGGCTTTGTGGTCTCGCACTACGGACGCGTTACACCGTGCCTGCCATGTAATATGGCAATGGTAACTTGGCGAAAGGGGAAGAGAGACGGAGAGCGTTAGGATACGACATGTCAAGCGAGTTCCCATGGGACGGAGGGGGCCCACAGTTGTCCAGGGCTCGCGCCACAGGGGGACACGTTTTCGACATAATTAGAGCTGGTATCGGAATGATCAGCCTATACGGCTGTGGGAATGAAATGGAATGGAGTGGTTTGAGATGTTTTGTCGCTATACGGTTATATGGCATGCACCCCCGGGACTCCTACGACGACCCCACTTCACTCGTCAACGCCTCGTCGTCGAGGGGCCCACGTCACGATCCTCTGAGCTTTACTCCGCACGCTGTCCATTTGTTAATGGGGAAACTGAGAATTCGCCACCTCGAGAGCAACCCCCCTTGTTCACAAATGGATATTTAAAGACACGTATTAACGATCCCTCGATCGATTCCTCCACGATTTTGCGGTTATTAAAATTGATCCTCGAACGCGATCCCCTCTCAAAATGATCCCTGGACATGTGAAGAATTCTTTTTCGGAGCTGTGTGAGTTTGCTTGGGTTTGAGTCTGACAAGGAACATCCTTCAGGTGAGACCCTTCGATTTTGTTGAAATTTGGATATGTTATAAAGCACCGAAAAGTAAGCGATGCATATTTTTTTTATCGGCGGAAAAACGGTTTTAAGGGGTGAAACGCGCCCTCGAAAATAGGGGTGTTTTTCGTTTTTCGTCGATAATGGTATCGTTCTCATCTCCAATGTATAGTACATGAAAAAATAAACATTGTTGCAATTTGAATTTTTTTTATATCTCATACCGTTAAAACGTTATCGACGAAAAACGAAAAAACATCCTCATTTTCGAGGGTGCGTTTCACCCCTCAAAACCGTTTTTCCGCCGATAAAAAAAAATACGTGTCTCAAAATTTTTGATGCTCTATCACATATATGAGTTTCAACAAAATCGGAGGCGGACACCTGAGGGATGTTCCTTGTGAGTCAGAATTGGGCAGCAGACATTACTTTTGTAATTTCATTACCCTTAAATTACAATTACTGTAAATAACTGCAATCTTTAGTCACTAATTACAATTACGGGAAATAATTATAAATTTTTATTTATCAATTACAGTTACTATAAACAATTGTTATTTTGTGATTATCAACTACAATTACGCGAAATAATTGTAATTTTTTTGTTGCCAAATGAAATTACTTGAAAAAATTGTAATTTTTTGCTGCCAATTACAATTACTTGGAAGAATTGTAATTTTTTCGTTAGCAATTACAATTCCTGGAAAAAATAGGATTTTTTGTATTATTCATTACAATTATTTGGGAAAATTGTTACTTTTCTATATCAATTACAATTTTCTTACGATTAACCCTTTAACGTCACAAAGACACTTTTCACAAGTCTTCTTTTCGACGTGATTATTTACCATGAAAATGTCGGGGAAAAAATTCCTAAAGTGCCTTGTCGACTATTTTCAAGGCCGCTCTTTCGAATGGCGCAACTTAAATTTCGCTAAAATAATTTTTGTACAATATTTTTGCAAAATATTGTATAAAAAAGTTTCGTTTTTACGAGAAAAAAAACGAGATATTCATTTCGATGCATAGAATTCTCTCAAGCAAAAAGAATCTAATTAAACCATATTGCATGGTTTACTATTACTGAAAGTAATTTTAATAATTTCTGATTTAATTACAATCACTGAAAATAATTGTAATGATTTCTGATTCAATTACAATCACTGAAAGTAATTTTAATGAACTTCGGTTTAATTTAAATGTCTCAATATAATTTTAATTAACTCCAATTCAATTACAATTACTGGAAATAATTTCAATGGACTGTAATTCAATTACAATTATCGAAAGTAATTTCAATGCACTCCGATTCAATTATTATTACTAAAAGTAATTTTAATGGAATACGATTTAATTACAAATTACCTTTAGTAATTTGTAATCATAATTTTTTATTACAATTTTGCCCAGCCCTGGTCTCAGTGCAGTTTGATGTTCCTCGTTAGTATTAATGCTCTTTAACACTGCGTGTTCTTTAATGAAACATTTCAGAAGTACATTCCATTAAAGAACATTCAACACGAGTCTACGCGAGCAAGGTCGCGAGCTGAAAGCTAGTAATTAAATATTTTTACACAAAAAAAATCACAAAGTGTTTTTCAGACGATACGCTCTCAAATACCTAATTTTCGTAGGAAATTATCATCACAATGTTTTTTTATTATCAAAAATAGCTGTGTGCAGTGTCTATAGGATATAAGAAAAAGCAGAGATTTGATGATCAAGTATCCTTCAATTCACCTACCTTCAATTCTCCCATATTCTAAGATATCCAAAGAGTGCTTCATAGTTATTTTCCGAGCTAATTGGCTTTTTATATTCTGATCACGGATGGGTTTTCATTGTCCGGATTAACGCTTGATCATTTTCGTTTCCTCGTCGATGAGCTGGCCAACCGAATATGCAATCTCTGCTGCAATTTCAATTTCGTCCTACTATCCTGTTCCTCCCACATCTTCCTATTGTTATTCCCACTGATAGGGAAATATATACGAATTGCGTCACAATTTTACACTTAACGAAACTGCAGGAAGGAAAATCTCCAAATGTCGTATATCGACGAGATGTCAAAGAGAGTGCATTACGTTCGAGTCTTACTCGAATATTTATCGAGGCAAGAGACGAGAGATCGTCGAGGGAAAATATCCCGACGGCCTGCATAGCACCGGATATAAGAAGCGTGTACGCGATATAGGGTAAACGGCAGAGAGGACGGGTAATCCCCAAAGAGGAAGCGTCAAGTAGTTACACATACGCATACTCTATTTGGCATACGCAAATATATGTATATATGTGATCTCCTTGCGGATATATAGTTGTATCAGGATATCAGGAAACCAGGAGGAGATGTGGACACTAGGATATTATATACGAATCATGAAAATTATAATGCGGGTCGACTCGTCCGTGTGTCCCGGAATTTTTGCCTCCGTGTAAAGGAATCTTGTTCGAATTAAATTGGAGGAAAAAATAAAGATTTTACGAAAAAAAAAAATGACTATTTTACACGTAAAATTTATTTTGAAAAAGTTTTCATTTAACGTTTGGTCAATTGAAAATCTTGGAATGAACTGTTTATTTGATTGACAATAAATTATTAAAAATTATTCCAGTGAACGAAATTAATGAATACTTTAGTTACATAAATGAAGTTACGCAAATTTTTTTTTTAATTTACCAAACTTCGCATATATATTTATATAAATGATAAATGATAAATATATATATATATAAATATAAATTATTTAAACAATGAAATTCAATAATATAAATATATTTATATTATATATATATATATATAAAGCGACTTGAGTTATTTTTCTTTCAACCTCCAGCAATAAAAAATAATAATTCACTTCGAAATTTATTAACTAACTAAACTTTGAATAAAATGTCATTTTATTTTACGAGTAAAGAAGCCCCCTTTTTCGTAAAATCGTCTCTTGTCGAAAAACCTAATTCGAATGTAACTTTTTTACACAGAGATAATAGTCTTTTATTATTAAATATAGGTATATAAAATGTTGAATTTTGTATCACTAGAACACAATGCATTTTTCTAATAGCATATTTTTTGGCTGATTTAGGCTATAAAAATCACTCGATTGTTTTTTAAAATTCTAATTGGAGATCCACGAGTCGAATAGGCGAATAAGATTCTGGATGATAACAAATATGAACAAACAAGAAAATTAAAAACGAATTTTGATTGATCCTAGCGATGCAAGCTTCAACACCGTGGATATATATGTGTGTGTGTATATATATATATATATATTAAAGTCCCACGTGTTTATAGGCTCGTCAGCGACACCGCGGAAATCCGTTGATGCTTTTCAGGCTATGAAGTGTATTACACTTCGAATGCAGCCGATCCTCCCCTCATTTTTCACGGTAGCGTCATACATATATATATACATATTCGCGGTTACACGGATAAACCGGATCTCGTCGGCAGGTATGCGGGGGTGGAATCGTTATTATTGTGCTCGCCCACAAGGACGAACGAGCTATAGGGCCAAAGTTTTTCGAGGACCTCTCGAGTGAGCCTTTCGAAACGTACGTACGAATTCTTCTATGTTTGTGTGTGTGTGTGTGTGTCTCGGCCCGGTTGTACGATTCAATTTTTTTTTCGTCAAATCACAAGTGGTTCGTCCACGACAAGGTGGCACATTTCGGGAGCACGAAACGCCCAGGATGTTTTCTGATTAGTATCGGTATCCCACGTACCAATGTTGCTCCCACAAACGACACCAAAAATAACGAACAAATAAAAAAATAAATTATATTCGCTCCCACAAAGAATATCTCCGAGAATAATGATCGAATAAAAAAGTTACCAATGCTTGTCCCGTAGAAAATATTTCCGAAAACAATGATCGAATAAAAAGTAACCTTTTGGAGGAAAATTAATTTTAATTAGGCAGAATATGATCTCGACCCTCATAAATATGGATTCTCCGTTAGGAAAAGAAACATCGCTGAGCTTGAAATAATCTTGAGGACGTGTACCGAATGAAAATCGAATCGTGCGATTGGCAGTCCGAGGTCGTTGGACACGCGTTCCAGCTTCGATTCTGCTCCTTTGTTTCCGAGTTATTTCGACGTCTCGATATAAATGGGGCACCCCGTATATAAATATTCCTTCGGCAGAGGACGATCCTGCTTGCGTAAATATACGGGGCTGTACGGCTCCGGAGTCCCCGTGATACAATGAGAGAAGGCCGATGTAATCTCCGGAAAACGTTTAGGGGAAAATGAGGTCGACAGTTGCCGGTGTACCCACGGGGTCACGAGGCTCCGTACGTACCTTTCGTTTTTTTTTCTCTTTATTGTCGCTGTTACTTACGCGATTGTACAACACGCAGTATGCCGTGTCCCGTATTAGTATTTTTATATCAAGCTCTCTCTGGCTGCCCCGTCTCTTCCCCCGGTACGGTGACACGCTCACCCTCTCGGCATCTCTCAACGCTACTAACCCACGGTTTGTCACAATATTTATTCGGCTGCGGTAGCGAAACTGTTGCTGCAACTGTTTTTCTTCTTCTTTTACTCTCTTACTCGATCTCTCTCTCTCTCTCTCTCTCTCTCTCTCTCTCTCTCTCTTTCTCCCCCTCCCTCTCGTAGTTACGATCACTCTGTATTTATACACGGTTACTCGTATTCGATAGTAGCGAGAGTCGCGACCTATCGAGGGACGAACGTTCACCGCGCACATGTTGACGGAAAACAATATTGCAGTCCCGGCCGCGAGGGGAATTTAATCGATCAAGAAATAATGCGGTATTCAGCCCGGAAATGTTGAGTTCAGCATCGATGGAAAAGTCCTCCGCGCGATGTGCACACGAGTATTTACGAGCAATACGAGTTTTTGTATAAACGTATGTGTACACAAAGAAAAACATATATCAACATTAATAATAGTGTTGAGGGGTCTGCGTAAAGTTGAATTTCTGAAAATATGATTCTTATCGCGTGGGTTAAAGTTGAAGCAAATTAAGGAGGTACGATCATACTACGAATCCAACTTTCGGATTTGAAATTTTTATATGATTTTGACGAATACTTTGTGCGCCTATTGCAAAAATTTGAGCTATTTTGACCGTTTAGTTTTTTCGCAATAAAACTGCAAAGTCGAAAAATAAGAAAATCAATCTTCACCGTGTCGTTGAAGCACTGCATTACGAGAAAGTTTCAATTTCCGGTTGAAAATTGTCAGAACGACGAAACAGCACCCACAGACTTAGCAACGTCGCGAGTAACAGCTGACGCGTTTGGCGAACGTAACCCAGCTTTGTTTTGAAATTAATTTGAATAGAAACCGCCACAAAATATGCAGACAACAATTTATGGAGTTTTATCATTTATCACGTGTCAATAATATGTATAATTATATTTTGCCTATCGTGTTCATTTCGCTGAGGTAATTATAGCCTGTTTTAATAGTTTCCGGCTGATTTTTGTTTTGTATTTTCAGTCCGTTTTTTATGGTGGATATGTTAATATTATTATTACGAAGATTACTACCGAGTCGTTGACAATCTAATTTTTCAGTTTTCATTTGTTCACGTGCAATAAATTCATCATTTACAACAACATTTGGCACACTATAATCGATAATACGAATAATCAACATAAGTAAACATCAATCAGAGCAGCTGTGGGTAAAATACATTTAGACTCTTTTTTGACCCCGTGGAAGTGATTGGATCTCCTTACATTCAAATTAAAATGAATTGAACTGAAATTTATTTAATTCCAATTAAACTTAATTAAACTGAATTTTATTTAATTTAAACTACACTATATTAAACTACAACTTGTTCACCTAAAATTAAACAAAATTAAACTGGAATATATTCAATTGTAATCAGTCATTGGAACAAAAAATTTATTTCATTTAAATTAAACTAAATTAAACTAAAACTTGTCGAATTTAAATTAATCTAAGCAAATAGAGAAGAAAATGATTTTCGTAAAGGGGAACGGGTATGTAGGAAAGGGGGAGTCGATGTATAAGCACCCTGAAGTGGCATACCGAAAATAATAAATACTACTACTAGTAGAAAAAAAATCGAACTAAATTCAAAAATTGACGAATGATTCTTGCTGCGAGGGATCCGAAGTTGTTAAAACTCTAGAGACTAGATTTTTTTTTTAAATTGGCGACAAAGACGTTGTGATAATTTCAAATATTCACCGCGTTGTGACAATCACAATTCGTGAAGGGTACGATCGCCTACTGCGCTACTATACTGCGAAATGGCCCGCTACGATTTATACTTTTTCTTCAGTTTTTCTCGAAACTATGTTTTATGGAACGGTCCAAGTTATATCTCAGAATGGTGTCGAAGTTTGCATCGTTGCGGTGCAACAAAAATCCTTCTTTATTTGTTTATTCCTTCATTTTGATCACTTTCTAAACTCTTATTTTGCAGTTTCGGGTCACGGAATCCTAATGAGGATCTTCAAAAATATTTCAGTGATACTTGTATCCTAAATGTGAAGAAAAAAAATTGGGCGATACGAAAAATAAAGATGATTTCGTTGCATATCGAGGGTGCAAACTTCCATACCATATCTCGAAATATATTCGACCGTATAACCGAATGATTTTTTTTGAACACTTGTCCATTTGTTAGTAACAATTATTAACGTTTTTTTTTATCGAAAATTTACCTTTTTTCTACAGCTTTCCATTATCATTATTTTCGAAGTTTCAAACAGTATCAGGTCATACTGTTTTTTGAAAGTTTTTTTTTATTCTTCTAAAGGTATATTTTGTGTTTCGATCCGAATCACCCTCATTGCCAGGACCACCTACGGCGATTGGCCATGCAGCAAGGAGGTACTTTGTTTAAAAAATAACTTCAACGTTTATCCATATTTTTTAATTAAAAAAATATGCAGACTTCTGCAGACACCTGAAGCAAAAGCCTGTAAGGGGACACGAAGAAATTTTGCAAATAAGTGTCGAATTTGGTCTCTGTGCATTTCTGCTTTGAGGTCTCTTTTTCTCGCCGGACAAAAATCATTTTAATTCGAACGGTTCGGCGTTATTGCGTTTGGTGGTACGTTTGTATACGGAATATCGAAAAACCCGTCGGAGGGAAAAGAATATACTCGAGCCACATTTCCCGCTGCATATTCAAATGGGAAAACGTTTTATCAAGCGTTGCAGGCAAAAACGAACCAACACTTTTCCCTTTTTTTCGACTTTTTCAAACAACTCACGTATCGCAGTCGAGGAGGAGGAAGAGAGAGAGAGAGGGAGAGAGAGAGAGAGGGGATGATTCCACCCTCGTTTCCGCTCTCACATCGGGGATATAAAGTATTTTTCCCGAAAGCTGGGCTTCCGGTTGAGAAAAATGTCGCGAAATACACACGTACGCTCCCCCCCCCCCACTCTCTCTCTCTCTATACATATATATATGGGCTTTCGGGGTTGAGGTGAAAAGAAGCAAAATATGGGTGAGTGACGAGAAACCCGCGAAGAGGTAGATTTTTGTATCTTTTATTTTTGTGTCTCATCCGTCGGAAGCAAAAGAATTTTAACTTTCTCGAGTACAGATTTATATGGGATACTTCATGCAAAGTGCATTTGAACCTGACGTTTGTGCGAGTGTGACGAATACAAAACCGGATTCCTAATTGACTGGAAGTACCGATAAAAAAAAATGAACACTAGAATTTAAGCAAAAAAAAGTGCGAGTTTCCGAAATCCAAAACGCGATTTCCAGTTAACCAAAAAAAGTAATTTTTAAAATGAAACGAAATTACACATATTCCGTGATCGCGAATAAACGCAACAAAAACGAGAAATTTTTATTCGATTTTAAGATCGATAATCGTTTGAATAAAAAAACAAATATTTTTAAGAAAAAAATATATAAATCTTCAAAACATTCCAAAATGTTCGGATGATAGTATCTTTTTTTTTCATTTTGAAATTAATTTCGATGTCCTTCGCATAAGCGATTATCCTCGATCTACTTCGAAGTGTTCCACAAACCCAAGCAAACCCAAACATAAATCTTCTCTTTTCCAAGTGCGTAGAATTCGCCATGATGTGTTCCCCTTTGAGAGTGGGTCTGGCACACGAGATACTTGAGACTGTCGAAGAGAACTTTATCTTTTACTTATTTTTTATTTCTGCTTTTGCTATATATCTTTTTTTTCTTTTATTTTCGAGTGTCTTCTGCCCTCGAACGGGCTCTTTCGCATCTTCGTCGTCTCGTCGTATTCGTTTCAACCTCGGGACGAATATCTTCGCACAGTCACGAAGAGACGATGCGTGGATGTGACTATGTGTATGATGATATAACGCCCTAGCCCTTTCTTCCAACCCCCCCCCCCCCCCCCCCTCGAGGAAAAGATCGTAACTTTTTCCTGTGCGCCTGTAGAGAAAATTTCACAGTCGAATTCGCCGGGCGTTAAGCCCCGGAGAGCACACGAGTCTCCACTCACCACGTCCGCACAGTCTCACTTAATTTGTTTCTCGTTTTTATTTTATTTTTTTTACTTCGCCAATCGACCAAAAAATGCGAGACGAAAACTTTTATTGTTTTTCTGTAAATCGAAAAGATTGATGGAAGAACGTTCCATACCACGGAAGAACATGTTTTCATCGTTGCAAAAGTTTGCATCGTGTGAACTCAAAGACACTGAATTCTTTTCGATTTATGAAAATTATTTTCGGCTGATTCAGGCTATGAAAATCACTGGAAACTTCTCGTCAGAGAATACGTAGACAAAAAGAAGACAAAAAAGAC
Source organism: Ophion costatus (assembly GCA_951751655.1). Taxonomy (NCBI): domain Eukaryota; kingdom Metazoa; phylum Arthropoda; class Insecta; order Hymenoptera; family Ichneumonidae; genus Ophion; species Ophion costatus. The sequence continues at coordinate 30,852,660 of OX632357.1, forward strand.
AAAAAGACACAAAAAAATTGATAATAAAAACGAATTTTTAAAATTACAAAAAAATCGTTGCATTCGAACGAGCTGAAATTTGCATCGTTGGTGTGCAACGATATTTCTTGCGATTTATTATTTGGTTATTATTATTTTTTGTTGGTATCATCAAAAAAAGTTGATAATAAACACAATGAAGAAATAAAAAACATCAAAGAAAGCGTTGCTCTCAAAACTAGCTGAAATTTGCATCGTTGGAGTTTAACGGTTTTTTTGTAATTTCTTATTTGGTTATTATTTTTTTGTTATTATAAAAAAATGTTGATAACAAAAACAACGAACACAAAAATAACAAGCAAAATCGTTGTAACTCCACCGAGATGAAACTTGCATCGATTGAGTGCAACGGTTCTTCCGTAATTTCTCGTTTGGTTGTTATTGTGATTTTTTTAAGTTATAAAAAAATATTGACAATACAAACAATGAAGAAATAAAAAAATGACAAGAAAAATCGTTGCACTTCACGGAGCTGAAATTAGCATCGTTCGAATGCAACGATTTTTTGGTGATTTTTTATTTGGTTATTATTGTGATTTATTTTGTATCGTTATTATCAAAAAACGTCAATTTACTTAGTCAATTGCTGATAATTGTTAATTGGTGGGAAAGGGATAACTGATAATTGTTAATTGCTTGAAAGGTGATGACTGATAATTGTGAAAAAATAGGGCTCGGGGATGGCATCCAGCGGCGTTGGGTCGCTGGAAAACCGACCGAAAGCAAGACGACGCGGGCGTCGAAATTTATCAGCGTGTCATTTCGTCACAAGCGCTTGGGAACGAAATTTCCCCGACTATATAATTGTCGAAGCGAGAATCGTTTCGCACAAAGTGAGCCATTTTATGAAAAGAAGTACAAAATAAAAAGTCACAAGCTCCGCTTTGCCTTTGAGGACGACGAAGGTTTCTTAAGGGTGTGCCCTCTTGGCAGAGCATCGCGCTGCTCCCGCTTTGTAAAACGGAATTTAAAAAAAGCAAAAAAAAAAGAGAGAGAAAGCATGCGCAGTAGCGCGAGAATTACTCGAGGGTCGTGTAGTCGCGCGCGGACGAATATATATTTTCATCGTCAAAAAGCGAATCGCATCTGGACAAAACTTTTTGCATCCTTTTTCCGCGGCGGTCTCGTACGTATAATGTAAAAGTGCAATACTGCGAAAAATCGTTTTTCGCGTGCCGTTTTCCGAGATGATCCGCTCAAAAAATTGATCATATCGAACAGTCCCGCGTCAGTCTTTCATCTCGTTCACGATTGATCGTTTTTCCTGACAATTCCATTTTTTTTCACGATTCTTCAATTTTATTCATAATGAGTACTTGTGAAACTCACCCCAAAGAATAGCTTCGACTTCATCGGAAGCTTAAAAAAAAAAGAGAAAAATCGAATGATTAACACTGATCGGTGAAGCGAAACCTTCGTCAGGCTTGCCTGATCGATATTTTATATCGATCCTATAAAATATTTCAATGGTAAGTGATCGAACTTTACTGGAGCACGTGAAAATGTTCAATTTTTTTTTTCACGAGATCCCATCAATTTCAGTTCGTAAGAAAATCTTTTCCGATTCAAATAATTGTTTCGAGCAGAAATTCCGTGAGAATCGTCGATAATTTATCGTCTCGGGCGCCTCGAAAAATTGACGGTTGAAAAATGATGCCTATCGAGCCGAATTTCAGCGCTTTCGCCGCGATTCGCAAAATTGCTGATAGACGAACCAGAATATAAGAACCTTTTTGTCGGGGGCAAGAAAACGCGAAGAAGGGAAGGTAATACGAGGGAAACGCTCGCGGGAGAGTCTCGCCATCCACTCGGAATTCAGAAACGATCAATGCCAACGGTTCCCCGTTTTTCCACCACCCTCCATCGAAATTTTTCGTCCTCAGCTTGGCTACATCGTATTTTCTTTCTCGCACTCTCTTACTCTTCTTCCTTTTCCTCCCTCTTGATGTCTCTTTCTCTTTCTCTCTCTCTCTCTCTCTCTCTCTCTCTCTCTCTCTCTCTCTCTCTCTCTCTCTCTCTCTCTCTCTCTCTCCCTCCCCCCCTCTCTCGCTGCCTCTACATTCGAGTCTCTCTTTTTCCCCGGGACATCGCGAATCAGCGCAGTTTCCCTCGAACCTCCAACTCGCACCATCCACCCGATCGTTTCTTATTCTTATTTCGTTCGTCTTCCTCGATATAACGCAAGTATCCGTGCCTACGGTTGACGCATTTTTCTCGCGCCCAAGAAAAACGCTCCGTGGTCTTTGCTCCTTTTTTCTATTTACAGGGTGCCCTGTTACGAAAGGATAATCCTGCAACTGTCGATAGGTCAGATCATGTCCTACTATAGCCTGGAATTTCACTTTAGTAAAAGTTCCTCCCAGTCAAAGTTCCTTCCTAGTAAAAGTTCCTCCTAGTAAAAGTTCCTGCTCGTAAAAGTTCCATCTTAGTAAAAGTTCCTTCCTAGTAAAAGTTCCTTCTCGTAAAAGTTACTTCCTAGTAAAAGTTCCACCCTAGTAAAAGTTCCACTTTAGTAAAAGTTCCACCGTTTTCGAGATATTGGGCTTTGTGTGACTTTTGAAAAAAATCATCTAATCTTGGTTTTCGCATGTCATTTTTACGAACGATACGAATCGACAATAACTGAGCAACTTCTTAAAGCAATCGGCAGGATATGCGTGGTACATTTTTTTACACCGCAAGCCATCACAGTCAGATGTTTGAACTCGTTTGTATGGAAATTCTGCATAAGATCCTTTTTCATTAAATATCCTTAACATTTGAGGTTAAAAAGGAGACTTTTCTAGATAAACCAAATACCCAAGAGTATTTTTTGAAAAAACCAGGTGAAAAAAAGTGATCATTTGAAGAAATGACATGCGAAGAACCAAAAGTTTTCGCATGCCATTTCGCATGCTGTAGGTATTTTCTATACCTCTCAGTCAGCAAATATGATTGCTGCTTGTGCGCTGCAAAAAACAACCATTCGATTTTTATCTCGAAAACCGTGGGACTTTTGCTGAACTGGAATTCCAGCATAAAGTAGGACATGACCTGACCTATCGACAGTTGCACCATTATCCATTCATAACAGGACACCCCGTATATATAAATATATATATATATGTATAGTAAAAAAAAGAAACGGATCCGACTCCCCCATTTGACTCTACACGTCTATACGTACACGCCAGACAGGCTTGCACGAGAGGAATCGAGCTGAAGCTTTGATGTCACCGCAAGACACGTAGACACTTTTTACCGCAAGGTTTGGGCAACCCCAAACTCCGAATAGTATTCACGTATTAAAATGATTCCCTCAGGAATTCGATCGACGTACATACGTGTATGTATCTATGTATCTCGAACCGCTTGGAAATCACCTTCGCATAAATGTACTTCTATTTACGCAGAAGTCATGTGATATCTTTTTAAATATATTTCAGGACCGTCTTCGAAGGAACCAAATGTGCCGGTAAACAACTTTTCGCGTAGACACAACGAGCTCAAATTGTCTCTTCCTCGCACAGGTGGATGGAGAAAGACCGAAGATGAAAAAAGCCAGCCATCGAGGCGTATCAAATTATTGAGCAATGGGACGAAGCTAATTCGACGACCTATATCGCGAGCGAAAAAAAAAACAAACGTCAAATTGCGCGACAGTTTTGGGATTCTTCCATCGGCAGTAATAATTCCACGTTTTCGCCGAAAAGAAGTATAACGAAGGAAAAATGAGAGAAGCGAATCGAAATAACGTGGTTATAGTTATTTTTAAAACTTTTACGAACTTTTTGAAAGAACGCCGTGGGACTTTGACTCAACTGAAATTGCAGCATATAGTAGGACATGATCTGACCTATTCACAGTTTCGGGATTATCCATCCATATCAGGACACACTGTAGATATGTATATGCTGACTATAAGATTGAGATATCGAGTAACAGTACGATAAACGGGTTTGACAATGTAGTTTTTCGGAAAGATTGCCCAACTAAGCGATTCCGTTTTCATTCTCAAACGCGAAGAAAGGAGAAGATCCTCATAGAGACAGAGAGACAGAGAGAGAGAGAGAGAGATAGAGAAAGGGAGAATAAGAAAATCGCTTAGCCTACTCCGTCTCCATCGTTCTCTCGTTTGATGCCATCGTCGCGAGACCAAAGGGGTGAGACACAACAGAGAAACAGAAAGGAAGAATGCGAGGGAGAGAGGGAGAGAGAAGGAGCGAGAGAAAGAGAGAGGGAGAGAGAGAGAGAGAGAGAGAGAGAGAGAGAGAGAGAGAGAGAGAGAGAGAACGAGAAAGAGAGTGGACGGTTATATGGGCCAACAGAGAGAAGCAGGAGCGTGTCGCACTCCCATCGCGGTTGATTCGATGAGCTAACGCCAACTTAACGCTACACACCCCACTGGGCTGCACTCGGTCAGATAACTCGACGATTTTCAAGCGCCCTGCACCGGAGAATGATATCCATTGAGTCGCGGCGGCGGTTTTCGCTGCCCGCTCTTCCTACTTTGCGCATACAAACGTCTCGGTTTCGCATCCATCACTTTTCTTGGAATTCGCTTTTCCAATGCTTACGACTCCTACTACTTTTACTACTACTGCTACTATTACTGCTACTACTACCACCACTACTACTACTACCGCTACTACTACTACTACTACCGCTGCTGCTGCTGGTACTGCTGCTACTGCTACTACTACTGCTACTACTGCTTCTGCTACTGCTGCTGCTGCTGCTGCTGCTGCTCCTACTACTACTACTACTACTACTGCTACTGCTACTGCCACTGCCACTGCCACTGCCACTGCTACTGCCACTGCTACTGCTACTGCTACTGCTACTGCTACTACTACTACTACTGCTACTACTACTACTACTACTACTACTACTACTACTACTACTACTACTACTACTACTACTACTACTATTTTTAAACCTCTTATTAAAAAAAACTACTACTACTACTATCACTACCACTACCACTACTACTACCACTACCACTACCACTACCACTACTACTACTACTCATACTACCACTACTACTACTACTCCTACTACCACTACCACTACCACTACTACTACTACTCATACTACCACTACTACAACTACTCCTACTACCACTACCACTAACACTACTACTACTACTACTACTACTACTACTACTACTACTACTACTACTACTACTACTACTACTACTACTACTACTACTACTACTACTACTACTCCTACTACTACTACTACTACTACTACTACTACTACTACTACTACTACTGCTACTGCTACCACCACCACCACTACCACCACCACCACTGATGTAAATAGGGGAAAAAAATATTACTGTTCACGAAAAATAATGAATAGACAGAGGAAATGAGTATAAACGCTACCGTCAAAATGCAGTCCCGAATGTTCACATTTTCAAAAAGGAGGCCGGTGTAGAAATTAGTTGGGGACTTTCCAGATTGTACCACGTCCCTAGGGGGATTTGGTAGGGACACTGCACATAGGGAGGTTCTCATTGGGATCCAATTGGATTCTATGCTATATATCCCTATTAACGTCGTTTGGGATTTTTTTTCCTAATCTTCAGCCGAAATTTGTCGGATCTCCCAAAAAATATCCTTTCGTCATCCAGTGCACAAAAATATTGGGGAGTCTCAAGATCCACCCACATCTCTATAGGGATTTGTTAGGGAGAACGCACATACGTGCGTCTCATTGGGATTCAATTGGATTCTTGGTTTCCTCCTGCAATGAACACCGGTTTACAATTCTTACCACGTTCGAATCGAAAATACGTGAAAAGTCAACATAAAAACTGCAGCATGTTGAATCATAACATGCACGCTTCGCGAGCGCGTACGTTTGTCGTGTTATTGTTTCAAGGTGCAGTTCAATTAATAAGGAACGATAATTACAGTGAATTTTCAGTTGTGGCATTCGAATCGATTCCGATTATACACTTTTCCGAGCAATTTATCATTTTTTTAGATAAGATTTATACTTTTTGACATCTACTCATTTTGTTTATCGATGTATTTTTTTAGGTTGGTACGTAAGCAATGATTTATTTCTAAATAATACAAAAATAAAACACTTAGAAATCGATAAATAATCAACCTTAGATCTAGTTTTGGATAAAGGTCGAGCAAACCATTATTTAGAACGTTGAGAAAATTCAACGTTCTAAATGCGATGGAATGTGACCCTTCAGGATTCAAATCGAATTCGTACATGGTACTCCAATGGGGATCCCAAATAGAATCCGATACACGAGCGTGACGTTTTAGTACAGATATCGAATGCTTTCAACCATTGGATCCTTATCGGGAAGTAGAGACAAGTACAGGAATCCAAGTGGATCGCTACGACAATTTCCGCACGGGAACGTGCGCCACTCCGTTTCAACAAAAGCTCCGGCGTGGCACACGAATTGACAGGCGCATTTTTTTTGTAAATTAAAATGAACCCGACGGGCTTGCCAAATAGGCGAGAAACCTAAGCTTGATAAATAAATAAGAAACTAAGCTTGACGAGGGGCCGTTCACTATCAAATGAGGTGCGGAAGAGATTTCTCTGTGAAGTCGATTTCATATGATTTTTGTGATTTCATAAATGATTCGAGCTATTTTTAAAGTCATGTGATTTCACGTAATTTCAGTTGACTTCGATTGATTTCATTTGAATTCATCAACTCGGTTTCAGGCGATTGCTGAAATCATTGGAGGGAGAAAAAAAGTCCTAAAATGGTTAAATTTCTTTTTTATTGACTAATCTTGTGACTCAAATTTGAATTAAGAATTTTTTTAAATTAAAAATGTGATTAAAAAAGACACAGATATAGATATTAAAAGGAACGTTAAATTTTTTTCGTACAGAGTCATGTCAATTGACTTGTGAGTTGACTGTATGAACTGGCGAGGGCACTGGCGTTCAGCCGCAGACTAACCATGGTGCTGAAGTTTGCATCGTTGGAACGCAACGAAAGTTCCGTTTTACATTTTATTTTCCACATTTTTATTATTATAGGCGATCTTTTTTTGATAGATTTTTATGTAGATCGCAAAACAAATATCTTAAAAAATGGTTGATGGATTTTTGTAGGCGAAATCTGCCGAAATAAAGTAATCCGTTGCAGTCCAACGATGCAAACTTCAGCATCGTGACTAACCGCTCGAACGCACGGACAATGGACTACACGGAGAGAATTAAAAAGTAATTTTTGTGGTGAATTTCACGGTAAAAATTACCGTGATATATTTCAATGTGGTGACAAGTGAGAAAAACATAATAATTCGTATGCGTCAAGTTTTTTTTAACTCACGTTACAGAAAATTTCAAATACGTAGTTCAAATTTTACTATACAAGAAGGGTAAAAATTGGAGACAGTAAAATTTAGCATGTATGTTCGAAAATTTACCTACTGTCGGTTAAAAATTACCAACCGCGCCGTACGTTATTTTTACGGGGCTGCACAGTAAAATTTACCTGCGTCAACCTCGGAAGAAAAATTCCCTATAAGGCTGGTAAAATGTAAATTCTTCGATTGAAGAAATCCTTAGTAAAATGTATTTTTTCTTCAAAAACTGGTGCTATAATAATCATAATAATAACCGAAATAACAATAACCATAATAATAATAATGAATATTATTTATTATTGAAAAATTGGTACAAATTAATGCTGTTTGTTTTTTGTTGGGAACATTTTTTTCTTTCATATAAATTGGTATACTCAACAAACGGATAAGGAGACGAATTTAATCATTAGAATTTATTTTTCGTTTAATACTAACATTTATTTATAATACATTTTGTACCATCGTAGGCTCGAGTGATGTGACTAATTTGCGCACATATTACTTCGTCATCATTTAACACGATCGCTACGTTTCACTTTCTCGCAACGAGACACTGCATGCGACTGAGGCTTCAGGCTAAACTGAACCGGCGATGTACGCAGTTTAGACGAAATATTTTTGGCAAGTCCCATCGTGCCATAAAGAAATCGCGCTCCCCTACTTACCCCCATCACCATACCATTCTGAAGTGAAAGGAATGAAGGGGAATTTTTACAATGCAGTGCCTCAAAATTCCCGTACCGTACCGCACGATAATTTTAACCAAGCGCGCACGATAATTTTGACCGAGAGCACAATACATTTTCCTATAACATTCATTAAATTTTATAATAAATATTAAAATAACTTTTATAAAGACGATACTTTTTTATAGACATTTTTGAAAGGCATAAAATAATAAAATGCCCAGTAAAATTTCGCTGACATTATATACTTTTCAAATTTAAGTTTTGCGTATTTTGTTACACATCGAAATTTACTAGAAATACTGGTAAAATTTTCTATCTGAAGAAGAAATTTTATTTTATTTTCGTGAAAATCTGTGTTCTACCCAACAATAATAAGCGAAGTTTTAGGGTTGTCATCTCGTTACCGTTACTGCACGGTAATTTTTAACATTTAATTCTCTCCGTGTATGCTGTGAAAAATCATAATAAAATTTCTTTGTTTCGAGAATCCGATGATTTCTAGCGATTTCCTGGATTAAGTAATTTCATGCTGATTTCAGACGACTTGGAAAAATTTAAATCCGATTTCAGGGGATTTTAACCACATTCGGATAATGTTGATTTAGTAAGACGATTCGCGATTTCAGGCGATTTCTTGTGATTTTGCATTCGATTTCGAACAGAAGTGCTGCAATGATTTCATACGTGAATAGCCCCTCGAAGCTTGATAAATAAATAAATAAATAAATAAATAAATAAATAAATAAGATAAATAAATAAATAAATAAATAAATAAATAAATAAATAAAATAAATAAATAAATAAATAAGAAACGGTTGATAAATAAATAAATAAATAAATAAATAAGAAACGGAAAATAATAAAGATGGTGCGGGGGTTGGCGGCGTCGTCGTCGGGGTGCGGAAAGAGCGAATCACGTGTAAGAGTCGCGTAAGAGAATGGAAATCAATAGGTGATGGCGAGAGGGAAGGATACATATATACGCATACCCATACATAGCTATATACACTTCAGAGGGAGGGGGAAGGAGAACGAGAGAGGGTCCTGAGGAGCGATCGCGTCCCGCCGACGACGACGATGGAAACTGCGAGATCCCCGACACCCAGTACCAAGCGGAAGGCTCCGTCGACGCCGCTTTATAGAAAGCCTTCGAGACGTTCGCTATCCAGCCCCTGCTGCTCTTTGCCCTCGCGCAACCCTCCCCCCGCTATTTTTCTCTCCCCCTAGTCTTCCTCCGTCTCCTCCTCTCGCGAGGGAGCTCGCCACGGAGGAGCTCTTCTCCGCTGGCGATAGGAAGGGAAGTCCTGCGAGATATGGCGAAAGAGAGAGAAAAAGAGGGGGGGAGAGAGAAAGGGAAGAAAAGACAAGAGAGCCATGCAGAGAGAAGAAGACAAGGGGGCAAAGAGGATGGACCTCCATTCAGAAACTAATGGGGTTAAACGCCTTGGCCCTATGTTCATCACCAGCACATAAACAGGGTGTCCTGTTACGAATGGATAATCCTGCAACTGTCGATAGGTCAAATCGTGTCCTACTGAATGGTGGTATTTCAGTTTAGTGAAAATCCCACGATTTTCGAGATAAAAATCATCTGATTTTGGTTTTTCGCGTGACATTTCTATAAATGATCACTTTTTTAGCCAGTTGAAAAAAATACTCTTGGTTATTCGTTTTAAGGATGTTGAGTCCCTATGAAACATGTTAATGTTAATTGTTCAAGAAATAGCTTCTTAATCGTCATGAAATTTTTACACGACCTCCTGAATACTTCATGCAAAAACATACCAAATTTTCAGAATTCTATCATCATTACTTCAACCTCCTTAAGGGTTGAAATAAAAAATGATAAGAAAATTCGGAAAATTTGGTATGTTTTTGTATGAAGTATTTAAGAGGTCGTGTTAAAATTTCACGACGATTAGGAAGCTTGTTATTAAAAAATTAACATTTTGTTAAGAACAATTTTTAAAAGAAATAAAAAAAAATGTATCAATAAACTTTGTTTTGCTTCCGTTGCTTTCAGTATATTGTAGATATTATAAAATTGAGAGGTCAAAAAAAACTTATTGCAAAGTTACATCAGTTTCCATAAAACAACATTTAGTTTGTGAATGTTAATTGTTCAATAACGAGCTTCCCAATTGTCGTGAAATTTTTACACGACCTCTGAAATACTTCATACAAAAACATACCAAATTTTCAGAATTTTATCATCATTTGCGATTTGGGACTCAACATCCTTAAGTGGAAAAGTATTCTTTTAACCTTGAATGTCAAGGAAACTTCATGTAAATAGGTCTAGAAGATAGATAAAAAAAAGTTGCATAGTTATTGTCGATTCGTATCATTTGTAGAACGGGCATGCGAAAACCCAAAGCAGATGATTTTTTTCAAAAAATAACATAAACCCCAACATCTCGAAAATCTCGAGACCACCCCTTGAAAAAAGGCATCTCTAGGGGTGATATACCAGTTTTCCACACAAGGAGTCCACCGATTTTAATGAAACAAAAACGACAATTATTCTAATCCGAAGCAATGAAAAATCCACTATAGTGACATTGCAAAGAAGAAAATGAAGGGTGAACCACCCTGGAGATGGCTTTTTTTCGACGGGTGGTTTCGCCCCGTAAAACCATTTTTCCGCCGATACAAAAAAATACGTATCGCTTACTTTTCGGTGCTTTATGACATATGCAAATTTCAACAAAATCGAAGGGTGTCACCTGAGGGATGTTCCTTGTAAGCTGAAATTCCAGCATACAGTAGGACATGATCTGACGTATCGACAGTTGCAGGACTTTCCATTCGTAACAATACACCCTGTATATGTAGGGGCGCTTCCTCAGGAACGAGATAAGGTAACGGTGTTTTTCCCTGTCTCCCTTCAGCGATATCCATATAACTATATACTCTTTGCCATTTCGCAGTCCCATATCACATATCATCATTTTTGTCGACGATGGAAAAATCGTTTCGACATGAAATCTGGGAAATCTTCAATTTTTCGTGGGAATCGTCAAAAGTGTCTAAAACACGCTGTTCACGATTATAATTTCGAGCTGGTGTATAATTTTGAACTTTCGACAAAAACTCGGGGATATTATTAATCGGTGGAAAATTTTACATTGAATAGACTGGCAAAATGTGGCAAAAGGGGAGCAAAAAATTCGAGCTTTTGGGCAAACTTTTTCGAGATCGCCAAAATCGCGAAATTTGAAACAGCCGTAGTGTCGGTTCGGTTTGAGTCGTTGATAGACTTAGAGAATGCCGCTTGATTCATCTTAATATCTCGATTAGTATTTTCCGGAAAGTGCTCTCGGACAATGGCAGAACAAGAGGCAAAGGGTATGTATGGAAAAATCCGCAAAAACCGATGGTTCGACTTTGAAATTCTGCCAAAAATCGAAAAATGAACGGAGCTCGATGAACCCGCGGGATTTTACAGAGAAAACGATAACGAAGGGAATGAGCGCAGAGTAGCCTTCCAAGTCGGAACGGAAAAGAAATGATCGACGATTCGGTGAAGCCACTTATGTCTGGCCGACATGGGGAAAAAATCTGGATTACAAATATTCTTTTTTTAAGTCCATTTCGATGTGTTTTTACACCCTGAACACGAATTCAGCTTTAGATTCACCCTAAACCCTTTATTTCTACGATAAAACTTAGTAAACGTAGCGAAACGCGTTTTTTGCGTTTTCCTTAGGCTTAGTTTTACTAAGCTAAAACTCGCTAATATTCATAATCGGCAGAACGTTTTTCCATAGATAGCCCCTTGAAATGATTTACAGGTCGGTAAAAAAAAGTCGGCTCTTTAGGCCACTTTTTCAAAGTTGCCAATATTGCGAAATTTCAAACAGCCGTAGCATCGGTTACACTCAAGGGACGGAGATTTATCGGCAGGGTTTTGGAGAGGCTTTTGGCAGACTTAAATGATGCCGTTGAATCCATCCCAATATCTCAATTACTTTTCCCAAGAAGTCGACTCGTACAGAAAAATTTGCAAAAATCGATGCTTCGATTTTGAAACTTTTGCCAAAAATTGAAAAATAATCGCAGCTTCACAAATAAAAACGGAATTTTTCAGAAAAAAACGATTACGAAAACAATGCGAGCAAAGCGGACTTTCAAATCGAAACGGAAAATAAATGATCGACGATTCAGTGAAGAAACTTTTTATTGGTCGAGGTGGGGAAAGAATTTGGACCTCTATTATTGTTTTTATAAGATCTATCGGTGTATTTTCACCCCCTTTGATACAAATTCACCATATATATATATTTTTTTTATTTATTTTTTAAAATTTTATTTATATTTATATATATATGTATGAGGTATTCCACGTGAATCCGGTAGATTTTTTCCCTGACCCGCGCCAATCCGATTTTTTAAATCTGATTCCAATGACTCTAAAAGACACCCTGAATTTTTTTTTACATTTTTCGAAGCAACCCTTAGTCAAAAAAATGTGTTTTTTCCGAAAAAAAAATGCCCCGATTGAAAAATCTGAAAAAATTCCCAAAAATGCGTAATTATATGTAAAGTTTTCAAGCTATCACCCGCAGTGGAAGTATGATTTTTTCGTTAGCAGTTAAAAGTTCTGGTATTAATTTCAATTGAAGTCATATTCAGCACGGAAAAAATCATACTTTCACTGCGGGTGATAGCTTGAACATTTTTACATATAATCACGCATTTTTGGGAATGTTTTCAGATATTTAAATCGGGGCGTTTTCCTCGGATTTTCTTTTTGACTAAGGGTTGTTTTGAAAAATGTAAAAAAAATCAGGGTGTCTTTTAGAGTCAAGGGAATCAGATAAAAAATAAATAAATCGAATTGGCGGGGTTGAGGTAAAAGGTCCACCGGATTCACGTGGAATACCTCATATATATATCCAAATAAACGCGTAAATGTACAACGCAACTCACCCTTGTGTGCCATGTCATCAGCGGTGACAGAGGCCAGGAGGCCAGTGGCGCCCGGCCATGGAGCGACCGCAGCCCCAATTTGCTGCGAAGGCAAAATCTTCGGGCCTTTCGACTCTCGCTTCGTCTCTGAAATCCAAACAATTTTTCGAAATAACAACGACGAGGGCCCAGAAAAATCGTCAAAGTGGTTTTTGATGAGATAGATATCTCGAAAAAGGAGCAAGAAGAGAGCATAGGAGATGGCGGCTAAATTAATCAAATATACCTAACGCGATTTTCTCTCGCGCGTCCGCTTTCGTTCCAGTCGCAAAGTGCCTCTGTGCGTGCGTGTTTTTTGTCGACCTTTCGTAAAAATGGGAATTTCGTTTTGGAAAAAGTCTCGGTATCGACGCTCGTTTGGTCGACGTCGCGAGTTGAGCGAATAATCCACGGGGCCTCCGGGTGATGAGCCCAGCTGTGTAAATCTGCCTCGATAAGTGCCAGAAGTCAGAGGAAATCGAATTACGCAAGGATAGCTTATCTGGGCCAAGGAATATGTATGCGTGTATTCTTGTTTGGATTTTAGTCGATACGGGTTAGATAATATGGTCTTCGGATTGCGTTGGAATTAATTTTCGTACGCGATCGCGATACGTGGTAGCGATGGTGAACTAAAGCGTTACCCCCACCTGTAGCGCAAAAAAAAAGCCTTTTTCATGAATTTTTTTAAAGAAAACTACAAAACTTTTTTAATCGATCAATATACCATCTTAAAGAACACATCTTGAAGAACTTTCAGTAATTTTTTTATTGAAAAATATTACATTGTTTAGTGGCAAATGGCCGTCAATGAAATAATGTTTTTATATACACGGTTTGCGGTGACCAACATTGCGTCGAAGTGGATCATCCGAAAAAAAAATGCGGATGGATTTAGTCAAATATAAGTATAAACTAGTCTTTAATCGAAGGATTTAAAAAAATATTCATTTTTCATAAAATGGCGGACAGTCAAAGTTAATGGTTCGATGTTAACGAAAAAAACGGCCGTTTTTTGGCTATAAAACGGCCATTTTTTTTCGAAAAAAAAAATCGAACGATTAAAGACTACATTTTTATGTATTAAATAAGCCTGCACAATTTCAAGAAGATCGGCTCATTAGTGTTCGAGTAATCTTGGTCACCGACTTCAGAAATGCCATTTTGAGAAAAACGCGTTTAAAGTTTCAATTTCAGTTCTTCAATTCACGGATTCTTCTCTTCAACGCTCATATCTCAGTCAATTTTGTTCGAATCGACTTGAAATTTTTAGGACATATTCTCAGATACTTATACTTAAAAAAATGCAATAAAAAAAAATCGATTTTTTCAAAATCGCAAGTGGGGGTAACCCCTTAAATCGGATTGTTGCTACAGCCGAAAGAATTCTCTACACGGACACGCATTTGCAATTCTTGCTCGTAATTGCTCGTAGCCAGAAAAAAGTTGAATTTTCGTAAAACTTTTTTTAGGAAAACTCGTCCAAGTTTTCACCTTTTCCTTCTTGCATTGAAGAGCCTGGTTTTGAGTATCTTTGCAACAGGGTTTCCCAATCTGGGAAACCCTGGGACTCCATAATTAAGGGGTCTTTTCACTTTAGACGCGAAAAAAGGCTATTTTCGTGAATTTTTTTGATAGGATTATATTATAGATATCGATATAAAAATGGTGGCACGTAATGTATACACTTTCGAAATATTTGAAAAAAAAAAAAATTATTTAAGTTATGGATGAAAATGGTAGTTAAAAAAATTTCGTAAAAAAAATGTAGGTCTGCGCTGTTGATGAAGTCTTGAAGATGGATCATCCGAAACAAAAGAATCAAACGATTTCAGACTCAGTATGTCAATGGCTATAGCGCATATCATACGATTTCAAATGTCGCACGACTTCAAATTGTTTAGAGAATATATTTAAAATGTTATATTTTGGGAATGTGTAGAAAAGCAAAATTTTTTTAAATTTCAACTAGGCGTAAGCCACAACTCTGCGCTCTCTGCTCTGAATTGTCATCCTTCTCACTGCATTTCGCAAACAAAACCGTCAATAATTTTGTTTCCTTTTTCACTTCATTACACCCCAGAATTACACTTGATTTATATATACATGGTAGCTGGCACGAGTATGTATGTAGACGGTGTATGAACATCGACATATCCACGTATCAGTGGGCTCCATGCTCCACTGTTCCTGTTTTTGTGGACCCGGAGGCAAAGACGATCACGATTGCTTGATTAGGTACTACGGGCACGCAATTAACGATTTTTCATCTACCTGTACACATCCTCCTTCCCACAAAGATGCATGCATATATATATATACACATGCACTTCGTTGTAATATTCATTCGCCGAGCGAGACCCACAAGGACAATACTGATAACTTTCAAGAGCAGCAATTACCCCGACGACATTCCCCCACGGGAAACGTGTAAATTACGTACACTGGGAACGGGGGTGGAAAAGCACAAACGTCCATTCCGTGCAAACGCGCCGAGACACACGGGGAAAGCGCGTGGCCCTTCGCGGATAAGCGTGCCTATATACACATGATGTATATGTCAGGTCGTGTGTCGAACGCGAGACGTCCGCGTTGTGAAAGGGTTACAAAATTGGCATTAACATGAGAAACGTGTAGGAGACTGGCAGGGACTGTGCAGGAGTGGGAGAGCGAGATAGAGAAATAAAGGGAGTGAGAGAGAGAGAGCACAAAGAAAAAAAGTAGGGTTGGAAAGACATGTGTGGTCGGGAGTCGAGCTTGGCTAAAAGTGCGTTAATTAGTGAGTCCAAAGAGTCTCTCTCTCTCTCTCTCTCTCTCTCTCTCTCTCTCTCTCTCTCTCTCTCTCTCTCTCTCTCTCTCTCTCTCT
Source organism: Ophion costatus (assembly GCA_951751655.1). Taxonomy (NCBI): domain Eukaryota; kingdom Metazoa; phylum Arthropoda; class Insecta; order Hymenoptera; family Ichneumonidae; genus Ophion; species Ophion costatus. The sequence goes on from OX632357.1 coordinate 30,868,547, forward strand.
CTCTCTCTCTCTCTCTCTCTCTCTCTCTCTCTCTCTCTCTCTCTCTCTCTCTTTTTTATTTTTAGATATTAGCTTTTAGATATTAAGTACTTCTAGTCTAGCTTTTAGATATTAAGTACTTCTAGTCTAGCTTTTAGATATTAAGTACTTCTAGTTTTTATAGTTTATCCGATCTGTTACCTGACAGTTATCTTATAGACTACTATTATTTGATATGTTTATATTTTTCTCATGTATATCTTTCTCATGGTTATATTTTTGTATGTTTATTTCCAATGTTTACATTTCTCTAACGGTTATAATTTTTCATGGTTATTTTCTTTTTTCGACTATTTTCTGTTTTCTGTTCTCAAATTCGAGCTTGCTCGCCATCTTATAACCATCCTTATACTTAGTACTTATTCTTTATCACTGTATGCGCAATTTGCCCGAGAGTTTATAACTAAGGCATAATAAATTGTATCAATCAATCAATCAATCAATCTCTCTCTCTCTCTCTCTCTCTCTCTCTCTCTCTCTCTCTCTCTCGAAAAAAAAAAAAAAAAGGATTCGCAACCTTTTTACCAACCGCGTATTATTTTACTCGTTTGTTCAAGGGCGTCATAATTTGACGTGGAATTTTCTTCTCCCGATAATTCGCCAACCCTCGGGCTCACCGGTGAGAAGAGAACAAAACAAACTGAATGAAAATGAGAAAAGAAAAAAGGCGGAAAAACGCAAAGAAAAATTCGTTCGAGGTAACTTAGCGCGTGTACATCCGAGCCAATTCTTCCAGTGATTGTAATAATTTGAAAATATAAATATATGCGCTCTCTTGGCTTTATGTATAAGCGAACGGCACTTGCTCCGCGTGTGTGAACACCTGGGCAATTCACAGCGAAGACACCTCCCGTTAATTATTCGAAAGAGCATTATCGTTCGTGTCGTGTATGTGTGCGTGTGTATAAACGTGTATATTTATATGAAATCCTCGAGGTAACGAACGGGTACAGGTAATTTCAAGGAAAAAAGGAACAAAGCATCCTCTTCCCCCACTCTCGGCGCCACAAGGTGGGGAGGTCGACGACCCGCTGCGCCCCGCGATGTATTTTGCACGAAAGTTTAAGCGTCGCGTCGCATCCCTCGCGGATGCTTTGGTACTGAGATTTTCTCCACGGCTACGGAAAACTTTGGGATAACATCTGCAATTGTTTGCGTAGTTTTCGCGCACTTCTAAACTCTCGAGTCCACGTCGGGCATAGCGTATTGCTGACACGTATTTGTGCAGCCAACAACGCAGTGCAGTATTTTACGCATTATATATATATATATATAGGGTGTTCTGTTATGAATGGATAATCCTGCAACTGTCGATAGGTCAGATGATGTCCTGCCATATGCTGGAATTTGAGTTTAGTAAAAGGCTCACGGGTTTCGAGATAAAAATCATCTGCTTTTGGTTTTTCACATGCTATTTTTACAAATGTAAACTTTTTTTACACGGTTAAAAAAAATACTCGTGGTTATTTGTTTTATCTAGAAAAATCTTCTTTTTAACTTTAAATGTCAAGAAATCTTTACGAAAAAAGATCATATGCGGAGTTTTCGTACAAACCAATTCGAACATCTGACTTTGATAGCCTGCGGTGTAAAAAAAAAGTACTACGCATTACGTGCCAATCACTTCAAAAAGTTGGCATAAATAAATATCTCGAGAGGCATGCATTTTGAGAAAAAATGTTCTGAACAAAAGATTCATAGTATTGAAGATGCAGAATCATGATGTCGGTTATTTTTTGTTGGGTGGCTACTTTCGAGATTTTTCAAGCTCAATTTTGATTTTTCGAGTGAAAACCAATATTCTTTATTTGAGAATCATTTTTCACGCAGCGAAATTGGGAACTTTTGTGCGAAACTTTTTTTCGTGACAACAAAAAAAAGGGATATTCAAGATAGTTTGAATATCCAAAAAAGATTTTGTTGATATCTTTAAAAATTGAAGTGGAACGGAAAAAAGTGACCAATTTTTGCATCCTCTTTTTCGAAACGAAGACGCGGAACCTGTTCGGATTTTTTTCCGAGCCGAGCCAAAAATTTTCAAGAAAAAATGCAGTCCCCTCTTCTCGATTTTATTTTTGCTCTATAGCAGTTTTTCCAACGACATGGGAACTGTATTTGTTCCCTTCAAAAACGGCAAAAACCGTACGTGCCATTTTTGGGGCCCTTTTGCTATGCGGAAAGGTGAAAAATCACGCGAACGAAACGAGAGACCGTGTGGGGGTGTGTCGACACACATATGCACGTTGAAAATTGGCGAGCGTACTGCCGTGCACGAGGATTAGCTCGGCTTACAGCCGATTGCGAGCGTAAACGGGATCGCAGTACGGTGGCTTGTGTTAACAAGAAAAGCGGACTTGTGTCGATTTCACCGAGCCTACCAGCGCGAAATCCTCCTCTCGAGTCGCGGACTGAATATGGACCATGACCCAACGAAACTTTGCCAGCAATTTTCGAAATCTTGGCTTACTCAGTAATTCATAGAAAAACTACCCAATCCACCGAATAATACGTCTAAATCAGAGAAACACTTCCACACGACAATATTGACAAATTAAGGCCGGATATTATTATAATGGGTCATAAAATCGACTTTTTTGTGCGTTCCCCCAAAGCATACATGATCAAAAATATGTGAAAAAAGTTCAACCCAAAAAATTGACTTTTGACCATTTTACAGACGATTGAGTGGGAGGAATTCTGTAAAACCAAAATTTCCGTAATCGCAGTAGTTATCGTTGTACGCAGCCTTCTTTTTTTTACGAGAACTACATTTATATAGAATATAAAACATTTTTATTTTCCAATTTTTCAATGACTTCATTGATATTTTCTTTTTTCGAACGAAAATTTACAAGAAATAAGTGCAACGCTTCTTACCAAATCCCACATAAATAATCTAACAGAAAAATCGGGAAAAACTATATTTTTTCACCGCGTCACAGTGGTGGCCTCCCTTAAAAAGCGATCAACAAAAAATTGATTTTTTTTCTCAAAGCACAAAATATATGCCCAATTAAATTTAAGTTTGTCAATGAAAATATGTATACGTATTCTCAAATATTTTTTACCACATTTTAGTGAATATATATCTTATTACACGAGAAAAAAAATCGCCCCATCACAGACTCATTTGCATCTGTGACACATAACTTCTCATTTTTTTTTCTCGAACAGGTTCCTCCTATCGGCCGATCCAAATTTGTTTCTTATCGCGATTCTTAGCCGTGTCTCGTTAAGGCAAAATTTATTGGATCAGTTGTATCAATGTTGACGTTTCGCAAGCGATTCAGGCGGAATTATAAATTGACGTGAACCACACTCTGGTACCTCGTATGTTGGATTTATGTGGCGAGATTGGTGTGCAAAGAGAGAGAGAGAGAGAGAGAGCTCAAGAGGGAAAGAAAGGGAAATGTGTATAACTGTGAATGAGAACGCCGAAGAGAATCATGGCGGAAAAAGCCAAGTATGAGGCGCAACCCCAGTTACATTTGTCATTACGTACAACGGCGTAGAGAGTTAAAACGAGCTTTTGTAAGGTAACGATTCGGTTTTGCTCTTTCGCGGGATATCGCTTCACGCTTACTGTTTCGAAGGGTGAGGCACAACGTAATGAGAACGAGAAGATTGACTCCGCGTCGGTGTACGAACACACGCATCAGCATAAAGCACAAAAACGAGATATGTTGTCTATTGGAGATTGTCGCGTCGTGCCAAAACAAATCTTTTCCCCGTTCCCGTATATAACGAAGTCAAGCACGATGAATCTAAAGCCTATATACGATCGCGAGTATTCTCGTGCACGCTGAAGTCGAAACTTGTGTTACGGAGAACAAAAAAGAGGAAAAAGGCGTATGTGGAATAATGTGCGCGCGGTTTGGTCCGTATGATAAGTCGAAACGACGAGACTTCTGTGTGGGGTGCCTTTTGTACGTACGTAAGGTTATTGTTACTCGGAGCACTTTCATTCGGTTTTTTACCCCTCTATCGCACTCTCCCTGTGCTTCTCGCCACTCTCTTTCTCTCTCTTCAACCGGCTGCTAAATGTTCTAGTCTACTATCCGGTTTCTCTCTTTTTTTCCATCTTCGTATCTCCTATGTTGTGCTATTATTTTATCTATTTCATTCCTACTATCACTATTGCTACTACTTCTTGCAAACTGAGGAAAAATACAACGAAAATTCTTTTTTCTTATTTCCAATTTTATCCACAATTTTGGGATGTATAAGTTCTCGCTGTTTTCTCGTGAAAATTAATGCTTTATTTTGAAAAGTCATTCCTAATGGTTTACAAACTTTTTATGTTTTACTATGTTGTTTTTCTGCTTATGGTTTGTTGTGCAGTTTTTACATTTTTATTTATATAGCTTCTTTCTTTATTCTTGTTTTCTATATGTGTCGTTTGGTTTGTATAGATTCTCTCTCTCTTTCTCGACTTTGTTATTGTTCATTATTATACTTTCATACTTGTTCTTGATATGTATCTTGCTGCCTAAAGGTTTCTACCAAGGCATATGATAAACCATCAATCAATCAATCAATCTCTCTCCCTCCGAAAGAACTTGTCCGTTCTCACCCACACGCATCCAAACTTACACGACAATAGTGACGGGCGTAAGGCCAAATTATCACCAGAAAAAAATCCTCAAAAATCTAGAATCGAATCGAGGTTTTCACCACGGTGAGAACGAATGGTACACGCTATAGAAATATTGGGATGTTGAATAAGTTTACGCTGTTTTTCCGTGAAATTGCTTTCTTTTAAAAAATCATTCCTAATGCTTTCAAACATTTCGAAACTGTTGTGTAATCAACTCCTAATGATTCTGCAAGTTCAATTAGCGTCTGACAGTCTTCATGAAGTGCTGCCTCCAACTCAACAGATCCAGATCATTATTTTTAAAGTAGTTCCTTTGCGAAAATCTCAACCAAAAGTTTACATACCATGTTCATGTTTAAAAAATTGATAATGTGTTTAATTAGTAATAAATAAAATTAAAAACTACGCAATATTGACTCGGTACTAGTAGATAATACGATGGATATCATTTGTTGCCGTAAAATATATTTTATATTGTGTTTTTGATCTACCATTGCCAGTAAACTCTTTGCCGGGATTGTCCAGGCTTTTCCCCAATACACTCGTTCGCTTGCAGGCCGAGCAGGATACATGCTATACGCCCAAAATTGTGAGGGCTTCTCATGGTGTTTTCTTGGAAACTAGATGGTGAATCATTCTCATTTTTTTCACATTATTCGTGATATCTTTCTCTGCCTTATCCTCGTTTTTTAACAACTTCTTAATTTTAGTTTTGACGGTAGAATTAATGATGCTCTGTTTGCCCATCATAACGCATTTGTTACGTGTAAACCAAGCCAACTTTAAGTGTAAATATCTCAAGTTTGGGGTGGTCAAACTCATTCAAATTGCACAGATGTTTGGATAATGTATTAAATAACATATATGTCAAATTTCAACCATTTCTCAATTCAACTCTTCTGTGGAGGTACTACCTTAAAGCGTCCAAACCAATCTCTGCATGTCGTTTCTTTTATGGGCCCAAAAATTGCCATGTTTAGCACCATGAAAAAAAGTTGTTCGCACTTCGGCGAAATGACATGCATTGAATTTCAAGCTTGCCTATAGTATTTCTCGATGGATGCGTTACCATCTTAAACTACACGCACGCAATTCTGGCAACGCCATCTGTTGCAAACAGCGAGAACTTACTCAACGTCCTAATAAAATCCTTAAAATTAAATCACTAAATAAGAATCCTGAAAAATTCTCGCGTGATTCTCGCAGCTGAAACCTGCCTAAGGAAATTTGGCAAATAAGAAAAATGATTTTCGTTGCATTCCAACGATGTAAACTTCAACACCGTACTGAGGATTGACCCTTTGTATCTTTTCTCTGCACGGTGCTCTTAGGGAACGCGACTGTTCCAAAGCACGAAATAAATGTCTGCGTCTTCGATCTTAGCAGAGAGGTTTATGTAAACCTTATTACTTTCTCTAAAAAATCATTAACCCTACGCAACGACTCCAGAAGTGCTTGTGAACACACGGCGAATGTTTAATTATTTCGTCGTGTTCACCATCATCATTGGTATCACGACCAACAATTTTGGACCTGGAACTCTAAAGAATCGTCTATGCGATGGAGGATAAATGTCCCTCCCGCGGAGAACGCCAAATAAGAGAATACAAAAGCCCTCGATCTCTCACGACGGAATAACGATCTCATTAGGGCAAAATCTCGCCGGGGGCATTATCGCGAGCATCCTTCAACCGTGGAAAAATAGTCGGAATGTTCGAGCCCTCTTCCCTTACACTGCAATCGATCTCTCTCTCTCTCTCTCTCTCTCTCTCTCTCTCTCTCTCTCTCTCTCTCTCTCTCTCCTCTTTCTCTCTCTCTCTCTCTCTCTCTCTCTCTCTCTCTCTCTCACTCTCTCGATCCATACAATTCTTCGTTCTTCTGTTTTTCATTTTTCTCTATTTCCTCTATGCTTTTTCTCGAGTCGGCTCTTGCCTACTATGCGCGAATATATACGCGATGATCGTCAATCAGCGATCCTCCAGCGCACTCGTATGGGGAAAGAGAGACCAAGAGAGGGAGAGAGAGAGAGAGAGGGAGAGAGGGAGAGGGAGAGAGAGAGAGAGAGAGAGAGAGAGAGAGAGAGAGAGAGAGAGAGAGAGAGAGAGAGGGAGAGAGTGAAAATAAGGAAGCGACAAGAGATATACGAGAAAACAAGAGAGGATACGACCAATGCAATGGCTTTGACATCGAAGTTGGCAATAGAAAATAATTTTTTTGCCGATTTATGCTGTGGAAATAGCTTAAACGTTTTTACGTATTCTTATTAGAGATTTGCGACCCCAATTTACGAAAACAAATGCTTTAAATAATGATAAAAATAAATAAATAAAAAAAGATAAAGAAATGTCGTTGCATTTCAACGATGCAAGCTTCACCGTCATCAGTGACTCCTGCAGGAAGAGTATCTACAGTTTAGCTCTCCTTCCCTCCCATATATATACACACATATATATATACACACACACACACACATATATACATATCACGTCGCACGAAACGGCGGGGCGTCCGCACTTGTGCTTGTCTTGCATTCGCACAGCCACTCAACATTGCAAACCATGTAGAACAGCATGTGTGTGTATGTGTGTCTACATATAGATATGTGTATACATTTGTGTAAGTTGTATCTGCGTGTATTACTACGCAGCTTCCGTTCGCTTCGCGGATTTTACGTGGCGAATTGGAATCGAGAATTTACGGGGTTGAAAGCTCGTCACCTAATTAAGGTGTAACAGAGCGGGACCTGCAAAATTAACGGAATACAAAGCGACAGCGAGAATACAAGTGCAGTGTGTGTCCTTATATTCTTAAAATGATAAAATTGTAGTCCCTACATTATATTTAGGTAACGTAAATCCCGTTAATTAAAAAGGGCCCACATAATAAATTTATATTTAATGTAGGGAATATTTAATAGGTGTTATATATTAAAAATAAAATTACACGCTGAAGCTGCTTTCCCGAAGCTTTGCTATCTGGGATCGCTTCCAGAACTCGCGTGCAGTTGGTTCCAACTGCGTCGAGTGGAACCTGGGAAAATGGGAATTTCTTTTTGACAAGACGATGGCGCCTGTTTCAGCACTTGTACGGAAGCTCTTCGGTGGATACTCAATGCAAAACGTACGCTTGGGATTTTGGAGATACGGTTTTTTGTTGCATCGTATTATAGCTTAGGGTGTTGACTTTAATTTGCAACGAAGACGTTGGAACAACGCCGAAAATTTAACGCGTTATAACGATTTTGGTGAGGGGTCAGATCGCGGAAACTATGTTTTACGAATGGCATTGAAGGTTGCATCGTTCGAACGCAACGAAATTTCTTTTCAATTTTTCTTATTTCTTCATTTTAATTACAATCTTTAATTTTTCATAGATTAAGATCGTGGATCTCTCAAGTGGATAAGACAAAACCGTTTGACTGATTATCATCCCCTACATCGATAGGGAAATTGAATTTCATTTTTATAGGAATAGGAAAATAATAGGAGAAAGTCAACTATCGTTATATTCCAACGATACAAACTTTAACAAATTTTTTGTGATCTTGAAGTTTGCATCGTTGGAACGCAACGAAAATTAATGATTTTTTATTAATAACATTTATTTTTGGCCGTTTTAGGCCATGAAAATCATTTGCACGTTTTTGCTTATTTATATTACAGATTAACGACGCCAAGTTGCAAAAAAAACTTCGAATAATAATAAAAAAGAAATAATTTTTTTTTAATCGTTGCGTTCGAACGATGCAAACTTCAGCGCCATTCATTTTTATGATACGGTAGATGTCGTATCTCAAAATTTATCCGTCCGATTCACTTCGAATTTTTCGATATGTGTATCCATTTGCCAATAACAAGTGATCAAAGTTGTTTTATTTTATCGAAGATCGAACTTTTCTCTACATCATGGCACTTTCGTGATTTTCAAAAATTCACAAAAATATCCGATCTTACGAAAGTTTCATTGTTATACTAAAAGTGCATTTGTTAAGATTATTTCGCTTCGCATCACCATAGTTGCCAGAACCACCTTACATCGATTGGCCATGCAGCAACGGTGGTACTTTGTTTTAGTAATAAGTCATTGTTTATCGATATTTTTCAATTTAAAAAAAAACTCATTTTCGAAAAGACTATGTATCAATTGTGTGTGAAATCCCGACCTCGTAATTTCAATAACCCATCACAGAGAAAAATGGTTTTGAAGATTCCATCGATAATATGCAATAAAAATTCTTCCTTATATTTTTAATTTTCTCATTTTTATTATTCAACAAAATCTGTTTTGAAGATTTTACTTATAGGTCTCTGAGTTAGCGACTTAATGGGCTACATCTATATCGATATATATTTTTTTATTCGATAGTATCCCCTTTCCCTGAACATTCCCTGAAAATTTCATTGACATATTCTGCTTCTTTATTGTTTCAACCAGCTCATCGTCTGCCAACTCAAATTCGTTCACCTCCATGTTAACAATCTTAATTTTCGGTTTTTGGTGCATCGTTTCGGTGACTTTAAAACCCTCGGCCATTTTCTCCTGGACTATGGCGTGTAACTTTTCTACTTCTTCCGTCGTTTCACAGCCCAAAATCACTGCCTTATTGCGACCTTTCTTTAACCTTGTTACAGCCATCTTTTTTAAGTCGACCTTTTCTTTGATCGTCTTTTTTCTGGTCTCACTTTCTTGTTGTTCGTTAGGCTTGATAATTATAACCGTCTCTTGTTCTTTTGAGTGCTCCTGAATAGGTTCTTGGTACTTCCCTTGCTGGACCTAAAACTCCTAGTCCTAGGAGTGGCTGAAACTGTAAGAGTCGGGGAGCGAGCGGTAGCAGCACCATACTACAATCTTTAAGGATGTTTAGTCCCAAATCGCAAATGATAATAAAATTCTGAAAATTTGCTACGTTTTTGTATGAAGAATTTCAGAAGTCGTGTAAAAATTTCACGACAATTAGGAAGCTCGTTATTGAACAATTAATATTCACAAATTAAATGTAGTCTTATGAAAACTGATGTAACTTTGCAATAAGTTTTTTTTTGCCCTCTCAATTTTGTAATATCTGCATTATACTGAAAGCAACGGAAACAAAACGAAGTTTATTGGTAATTTTTCTTCAATTTCTTTTAAAAATTGTTGTTAACAAAATTTTAATTTTTTAATAACGAGCTTCCTAATCGTCGTGAAATTTTAACACGACCTCTTAAATACTTCATATAAAAAAATACCAAATTTTCAGAAGTTTCTTATCATTTTTTATTTCAACCCGTACAGAGGTTGAAGTAATGGTGATAGAATTCTGAAAATTTGGTATGTTTTTACATGAAGTATTCAGGAGGTCCTGTAAAAATTTCATGACGATTAAGAAGCTATTTATTAAACAATTAACATTAACATGTTTCATAGGGACTCAACATCCCTAAACTATATTTTCTCGGAACACTGTTCTTAAAGTCGGTGGACACGATATCTCGAGAACCACTTGATGGATTGTTTCGAAATTTACAGGAGATACGACGAGAGATATTCAAAGGTGGTTGACAATCTTACTTTTTCAAAATCCCTCTTCTTTTTTTAATAGTTTCGTAAAAATGACATTTTTAAATAGATTTCGTATGCCCGAGTTTCAACTCATCTCCACGTTGTAAAAAAGATTATTCTGAAAATCGACGATCGTCCACGACTCGTGTTTATCGTTAACTTGAATAACCCACTCGATTTTTAGATTTCGGATGAACCGTTTGAGCTGGAGTGTGTCCACCGCCAATGAGGTTGAAGTTTTCATCGTTGGGATGCAACGAAGATTAATATTTCTCAATTCCTTTAATTTATTTTGGCAGATCCTGCTTACAAAAATTCTCCACCCATTTTTTAAGATATACATTTGGCGATTTACAATATAAATCTGCAAGAATTACGTTCTATAATAATCAAAATATGAAAAATAAAATATAGAAAAAAAACTTTCGTTGCTTTCCAACGATGCCAACTTCAACACAATCCACCGTCAAACGTCGGCAAAAAAAATTGATTATCTGCCGACGGCCGTGTTTTTTGTTTTTCTGTATTTTTGGTGATTTTTTTCAACGCTCTCGATATCCACTACCGGCCAAAAGTATTCGGACACTTCAGATAGTTGCAAAACTTTCGATCACTGGATTATTGCCAAATAATGTTAGAGTAATATAGTCTAGTATAGTACAAAATAATATAATAATATAGTAATAATATAGTAATATAGAATAATATAGTTCGAATAATGTAGTATAATAATATAATAATTTCATTTATTATTTCACGAAGATACCATATAGCTCAATATAACAAACAATATTATTCCTATATAATTTTGCAATTATCCAAAATCATCGAAAGTTTTGCAATTTTCCGAAGTGCCCGGAAACTTTTGGCCCATAGTGTATACTGTGAAGTTTGCACCGTTGGAACGCAACGGAAGTTCTTTTTTTCCCTTTTCTCCACTTTCATTGTTATCCAAAAGATTTTTCGGTAAATTGTAGGTATCTAATGAGAACCTCATAAAACGTTTTTCGTAACGTCGATCTGGCAAAGAAAAATTGCAATAGAACGAAAAAAAATATTTCGTCGCATTTCAACGGTGCAAACTTCAATATCGTCGCAATATGTGTACCTTTGTGTTTTAAAAAAAATGCGTTTCTTTTTAACCATCCGTTTCCGGATATAAAAAAAAGCAAAAATTGGTCATTTTCAGGACTCTGTGTAGATGTAGGCCATTAAAAAACAATTAGAGAATATTCGTAACGAATTGCCAGAAAGAAATCGACAAATTGAAAAATAATTATTTTCGTTGCAGTCCAAAGATGCAAACTTCAATCTCACAGAGAAAAAATGAAAAATCGACGTGTTTCTTGGGGCCGGAGGTTATGCAGTCCCGTTGATCGTCGTCCGACGACTTTTTTATGCTTTTGTTTCTGACGACGGGACGACAACAGTACCCGTAAAGCCATACGGGAAACGTCGTTCGTAATAACTATGTAATTATTTTCATAATAAATTGATGTAAGCGAGTGGCTTCTGATAGGGTTCGTCGCATACCCACAGCGATCGACAAACCGCAGTGAGACGCGGATTCAATCATATCCGCGCGATATCTAGCCACGGGGGGAGGCTCAACGTCACCGCCAGAGGGGGACACCGCGCATTGTTCCGCCGTACGCAAACGGTTCGTCGCGTTAATTACGAGCGATCGAAAACTTTTCCCTCTCACTCATTCAATTTTGTCGAACGCTGTATTGACAAACAAGTACTGCAAACAATTATCGCGCATTCATTCGATTGATTCGATTTTTTTTTCAAATTCACTTTCAATCCGTTCTTCTCTCCGTGGAAGTATCTTCGGGCACACCGGAAGTGGGTAGCCTAAAAGTGACGAGGATTCAGAATCGAGAGGAAAAGAGACGCGACTATTCCCGGCCCTGTTCGTTTTTTTCCGCAATGAAGAATGTGGAAAAATAGTCCGCCGGAAAAAAGGAATTGATAAAGCTTAGTAACAAAGTAAAGATTGAAAAAAAAGAAATTGATAAAGGATAAAGTCAAGGTGTTCCCGATGCTATTGAAGTCTGCATAGTTGCAAAGCAACGAAAATTCTTGTGTGCTTTTTTATTTCTTCATTTTCACCAATATCCAAACTGTTTTGCAGGTGCGGATTATGGATCTCTAACAAGATTTTTTTCGATGATTTCCGTAGCTTGTAATGGCAGAAAAAATCAATGGGAGGGGAAAAAGTGCATTCCGACGATGCAAACTTGCTACCGTCAAACGCGAGGTTAGATACGTACCAAGTAACGCCGACGGTTGGTCGACTGTAAGTTCGTGGACCGCACGTTGTTGATATTCACTACGAACTTTATCGATCTCCGCGTCCCGTTCACGCACTCTGTTTCCTTAATTCGTATCGTTTTGTTTTTTTTTTTTTACAACTGTCAAGTGCACTTAATCGGGCTGGTTCGCGCGACAGATCGCGATTTTTCGCCTCACCGTATACGATTCCCGTTGTACAGTTTTTCCTTCCGCGATTTTGTTCACTGTGTGTGTTTCCCTCGTGTTTTTTCTTCCCGTCGCGTGTGATGGCACGTAAACTCAATAATCGACAGCTGTGCCTGTGTTTTTCTCGCGAGAAGTACGCGGAAACGTCGTACCGAAAGTCGCGGGCGGGGGTAGCGAAACGTTCGACACCACAGGCGCTCGAGGGGCCTTCGCACGTGTTACGTACGTAGGATAAAACACGCGAGTATTTTCATCATAAGCGTTCCAACGCTCGCGCCAACGTCACTCACACGGCCTGCGTACTTCCGGTCAAAGTTTCGCGGCCCGGCGAGTCCCGCACGATCGGATTCGATACCGCAACAAAAAAAAAAAAAGAACCACGAACGTTCGACAATTCGCGATTGGAATCCACGGGTTCGCGCGAAAACTTCTTTTTTGTCCTATCTGGTCGGCCGTTCGTACGCGAAAACACGGCTGTAGCGCGTGGTTTCTCGGTTCCGAGGGGAACGTTACGGGCCGAGATTGGGGGATGCCGTCGGTGCGAAGTCGCGTGGCGTTTTGCCGCTCAACGACGCACTCCTCGGTACAGCGAGAACGGCGCAACAACGGGGGCGAAACTCCTCGCGGTACCCCGGTGGAGTTTGGACACGCGCGAGTAGGGAGGGACGTAGTCGCGCGAGCACTGACGTTGGGGAGGGGGGCGAGCGAGCGAGAGAACACGAGGATCGCGAGCCGCCGGTGCTGCCTGTGGACGGAGCTTCGACGAACTACTCACTCGCGCCAACCTTTAGCTATTCGCGCTTCGGCATCTCTACACGCCACCCCTCGCGCCGTTTGATTTTCTGCTCTACGTGGAAAGAGCGATCGGCAGAGAAACTCGCGACTCGGTGTGTCGAGCCGTGAGCGATAAAGATATGCCTTACAGGGAAAAGAGAGATAGCCGAAGAGTTTAGGGGACCCTGTAGATAAGTACCGTGCATGATTTTTCTACTCGTACGTTGTGTCAAGCCGAATCCGCAGTGTGTACACACGTATGTGCAAAAATGTGTAAATGCATTTTACGAGGCTACGCGTCACGCGTATAAAAATATCTCGGTGTGCTCCGTGTATTTTTTATTTCCGTTTGGCTCTGAGTTTTCATCTCTCGCTGCTGCAAGTCCGTATCGCGACATCCCCGACGCGAGCAAAACTTCGGAGCGCCGGCGTGGGCCAATGGGAACGAACGCGGCCCCCACCACCCGGCACGTACGGCGGCCGCAGTAGTGGGGGTACGAGCCGAACTACTCTGGCTCCGAGCCTCCGCCCGCGACGTGATATCATCGATTCTGAATGGTGGAAATGCTCAGCGGTGCGGAAGGCACATTGGAGGGCGCTAGGCGCCTGCGAAAAACGCGCCGCGCAACGCGCATGCGCGAAATATCGCGTGGACGCTGTCGTGACTTTCTTCGTTTTATTATATGCGTGTGTGTGTGTTCGCCGCTACGAGGCAGTAGAGAGAGACGGATAGATCGCGAGAGTGCTACGGTACGCGGAAAGATTCTGAACTCCGACGACAGATGGGCACCGACCGTCGTACGATCTCGGTCGTAGGACCACGCACACGTTTTCCCCTCCCTTCCTCCCTCGTTCCCCCTTCCTCCTCCTCGCGCGATCGGGCCGAGTCGCGGAGAAATTCTAAACTGCCGTTTGCCACGGAAACGCCGCGAGGGACGAAGTCGAGAGAAAGATATAACACGTGATATCCTGAGAACGCGAGAACGTCTTGTTTGTTTTTATATTCCTTTTTCCTCGTCGCAACAGATGCGCAATACAAGGGATGGTTAGATGCTTGTTTACGGTGACGATGGTACACGAGGCTTGATACTCGCGCGAATGTTTTTTACGCGACTAGTCGAGGCAGCTGGAGATCGAGGGAGTGCCTCTGGAAGTTGTATACCTATAGACATACACGCAACCGTTGGATGTTTGTTTACTTTACGCAACTCGTCGCCACCTTCGCGCGAACTGTGCCCATTGTAGGAAGCTCCGTGTTTTTCTGTTTTTCTTCATGCCAACGCGAAGTCACTCTCGTCCGAATTCTTACTCGTGTTTTATTTTCGTTTCCTTTTTTCATCTGGTAAACAAAACTTTTCGAGACCTTGGACGAGAAAAATATCGCTTCGTTATCTTCGATGGAGCACACGAAGTTAGGTTGTATCGAAGAATTTCGTAGCAAGGCGAGGGAATTCGTTTGTAGAAGAGAGAAAGAGAGAGAGAGAGAGATATCGCTATTCGACACGCGTTTTTTTTAGGCGAAGTGGAAGATGTACCACGTGACACGAGTGCAAGAGAGATACTTGAATTTTTCGAACAGAGATCTCTCAAAGACGAATAATATTTATGGTAGGAGTCTCACTACAGTCGTTATTAGATAAATTATTGATTTTAAAATATACACGAGTTTATGCGATAAACTTTTATATAGCGACAATAATTGATACCTCACCGAAGATTCCAACAAGTAATGTTAGGTTGAAAATGGAAAAAGTAACCGGCCGGTTTATGGGGAACCCGTTCCGTCAACATTGTAATTACCGAATTCATCCCCCTATCGATTCGATAGTATTGATATTAAAGCTGCTACTTATAAATTATAATCTGAAGATTCCAACGTGATTATAAAAATGTAGGGTCAACAAATTATTCGAAGAGAAGTTTCAAGATAATCCCGATAAAAACTTTATTATAATAGCAGAAGACTGAACGCCGTATATGTATATATAACCGGGAATGCTCGAAGTAGATTATATGTTTTTTGATGATAATAAAAATGAGAAATGAAGCAAAGCATTATTTGCATTGCAGCGATGCAAACTTAACGAAAAGAAGTATTTATTCTAAAACCGACCGTCTAGGCCATTAAGCCTCTGGACTTTATATCGTCTGAAAACTCTCCAAAAAGAAAAACAAACAGTTTTTCATTTTCTTTCAGGTGATGCGATTACGAGCATTTATCTGTTTATTATTTTTAACATTCGAATATTTCGTCCACGATCGTGGGCAGTTTACATGTTTTTGGAATATTTTTAGATTGAGTTGTTGAATGTTTTTTTTTAGAATATGTTATGAAAAAGTTTTTATCTGCTGATGCGATTATGAGTATATGTCGAGGTATATAACAAACGCTTTGTTTTTAAATTTTTATCGAAAATGCGGTTTTTTATAACAATCTAACAATTAGTATAAAACACTTAATACTAAAAGAGCCCAAAATTGAATCCCGACGTACACGCAAGCAAAATCGCAGATTATATATTATTATTACGATTATTTACATGTCATTTTTTCTTGTGACTATTTATTTTTCATTAACTATTATTATTTATATTTCATTTGTTTTCATTTTTTCACTGAAACTGTTTATTTTTCATCAATTATTATTATTCCTATTCATCTTAATTTTTTATTTTCGATATTTGTATTTCATTAATCATTATCATTGTTATTTGTATACAGCTCATTGTATTTTTCAATTATTACTATTTTAACCATTATCATTATTATTGTTATTCATATTCCATTTATTTCAATTTTTACTTTTATTCATTTATTATTATGATATATTCCGCATATATTTCCTACGACTCGATTACAAATGCCGAACGTAACTTGGACGCGTTGGACTCCTTTGCTTGGCGATTCACAACGTACAAAACGAACGTGCGCAAACGTCTGTACGATTTTATTTCCACATTTATTCGCACACACGACAGTCGAGTTATGCGCTCATACCCGAGGGATTTAAAATTTTTGTTATTCGTCGAAAGTTTTGGTTTCCGTGAGCTCCCTTGCAAAGAAAGAGAGCGAGTGAGGGATAGAGAGATGGGGGGTGAAAAGAGTAACGACGGACAGCAAAGGAGAGAGAAAGACAGAGAGAAAGAGAGTGAGATAGAGAATGAAAGAGGCATCGTGTCGCCCATGGAGGATATTAAAATATAATTGGCGTTTGTCCCCTTTGTGCAAAACGGTATCTAGTCACGCGTGGGGTGACCGTGGGTGTTATGTACGCCAGAGTGCCCCACGAGGGTGACTCACCCTCACTTCGTCTCTTACAATCTACTATACACTCGACTATATCCGTGTAGACACCAACATACACACGTCTACACATACACCCCAAGACACACACACACACCCCACACATACACCCCAGCACACACACACACCCTACACATACACACCAACACATACACCCCACACATAGACCCCAACACACACCCCACACATACACCCCAACACATACACCCCAACACACACACCCCACACATACACACCAACACATACACCCCACACATAGACCCCAACACACACCCCACACATACACCCCAACACATACACCCCACACATACACCCCAACAGACACACGCACCCCTCACACACCCCGACCCATACACCCCAACACACACACACACACACACACACACACACACACACACACACACACACACACACACACACACACACACACACACACACACACACACACACACACACACACACACACACACACACACACACACACACACACACACACACACACACACACACACACACACACACACACACACACACACACACACACACACACACACACACACACACACACACACACGACACACACGCACGCGCACGCACACACACGACACACACGCACGCGCACGCACACACACACACACACACACACGGACACACGGACACACACACACACACATGTAGACAGCTACGTATGTTTAAGTGTAAGGGTAGTGCTTCCAACCCCTGTCACTTACCCGTACGTCTACGACGATTTTCCTCTCGCTCGGCTCGCTCCCAGAAACCCCGAGAGCGTCTCGCTACCCTCTCACTCCTCATCGCGGACAAACCCCTCGTCGTGCAAAATTTTCGAATATCGTAAGGTTGCTTTATACGAGTCGATAGTTCTCCTACGAATCCTACATTGTCCATGTGTGGGTGTGTGTGACGCTCGGTGCAATGAGATGGAGGACTTCCGAAATGGCATGAATCTTACGTGTCTCCGAGTAATTTATTTCCACAGAGATTTCGTTAATGCCGAGGCGAGAAAATCGTTGAGACGTTCAAAGAGTCCTGAGAAGAAGCATCGACGAATTCGATTGTTGGTGGATTATTAGTCGGCTGGAGTCCGTGGTAGGTGATTGGCAGCCCAAATGAGATTTTGGAGGCTCGAGATTGTCGGGTTGGAATGTCTTTTGGGGATGACCAGGTGTCGGTGGGTTCATCTCTTTTCATTGAAATACCTGAGGCTGTTTTGAGAGATTGGATTTGGTGGACAATTTACCGATTCATAGTTTGGGTGTGGATGTGTACAGAGGAGGAAAATCGATTGGATGAATGGATTTGTTCATTGACAGGGAGCCAACGAAATATTGGGATGATACACAAAATTTCGAATTATTCCGACTATTCGTTGGTTCGATGAAATGAAGAATTTTCACAGTAACGATTTTTAGTAAGGCGGGACAACACTGTTACGGATTGAAAAAATAGATTTTTCTTGCATTTTATCGAAGTGTACGTACTCAAGAATATGTGGAATAATTTTCGAGTAAAAATATTGAAAATTGACCAAGTTACGGATGATTTAGTGAGGTAGCGCAACGCTTGACATATATTGAAACCTCCAATCGCGTTTTTCTTCGAACGATTTTTCTCGACCTGGCCGGAATCGTAACTATAGCTATAATTGTCCGATTTTCAATTTTGACCAACCAAAACTTCACTGGGGCATGCCAACGAATTGTTTCTTAAAATAGTGGAATATTGGAAGGGTTATTTATTGATGCAAATGGTTGTTTTAAGAAGTATCAATTTTATCGGACTAACGAATGATCAGAATAATTAAATATTGTAGGGTGTCATCCCCATATTTCGTTAGCGACATGTCAATGAATAATTCCATTGATCCATGTGATTTCCTTCTCTCACACAACCATCTCGCACACACGCATATATATATATATATATGAGAGGTGTGACTCCAATTAAAAAGTTGTGAGACGGAAAGAGTCGCGATCGAAAAAAGGCTCTCGATGGAACAATGGTGACGTATATACTATATAATGAGTTGGAGAGGGTGCGATAGAGCGAGAGAGGGCGACGCACGCGTTTCGCAACAAAAAAGACACACGTGGAAAAAGCGCGAACGTGCACTCGAGAACGTGCGCGCGGGCAATCTCGAAGAAGTCGAGGCCAATAAGTGGCGATTCGATTGAAAGGGGCGGGGGGGGGGGGGTTAGAGTGCATAACGTCTGTCTTTCTCTCTCTTAAACATGGTACAATATAAGCTGACCCTGAAGAGCCCTGCATGTAGCTCTCGTGTAATGAATCGAGGGCTACAGTGACGCATTGTACATATGTTGGTAGGTATGTGTGTTTACGTGTGTGTGTATATATATATATATATAAAGTACTAAGCCGAACACGAATAATTCTCACGTAATACTCGAGCATGAGGCAATATCGGTATTATTTTTCGCGCACGTACTACGCTCGACTTTTATTCAAATTTAAGCTTTATGAATGGAAGAATGCAATAAACAATGTGAGCAACGCACAGTGGTTCCGAACGCCTAAAAGCTGGCCAAAAATAGGGAAAATCGCGTTACTAAATATAGGACTTTTTTGTGTGCCATATGTTAGGTTGGTACCTGTACTTTAAGAACGCAGCATTACCAATGCCAATAATACACACTTGTTGGCAGCGTGGCGTCGTGAAGTTAAGGTTAAATTTCGCGAATGTCACGTGTTTTCTGACTTAAACATTTAATTTAGACAAGTTAGTGTTAATTATTCATGGTGAAGTGAATTGTTTCGAAGAGAGGGATATCTGAGGTTAGTAAAATACGTTTTGTTTGACATTTTAAGTGCTTGTACATTGTTTATATATTATTGTTTGTAAATCACAAAATTTCGTCATTTTTATGCCACTTTTACTTTCTCATTTTCTCGAAAGTCCCGCTAGATCCCGGGCTGAAATTAATTGCATATGGTAAGGGCATCATAGCACTAAATTATGACGCCAATAACTTTTGCCCGAATTTGCCCGAAATTGAGAAAATGCCATTTGAAAATTTACTTGAAAAAATGGCTAAAAATATGATTTTTACGTTATATGAAGCCCAATATCGTCAAAAAAAATTTGTTTAAGTTATTTAATGTTGAGTATACATACTACCAATGATTTTGACATTATAAACAATGAGTTTGTTATAAACAATAAATTATTTTTTTCAAAAAACTTACGCATTGCCATTTTTTTGAAAAACTGATGTCAAATTCTGATTCAGCGACGTCGAAAACCCCTTCATCAACAGGTTTTATCATTTACAATTATAATCATTTTTTTTTTGGTCCGCCATCTTGTTTTTGACTTTGTTTTGCATTTTTTTATGAAACTGATGTCAAATTTCGATTTAGCGACCTCAAAAACTCCTTATAACATCATTTTTTATTGTTTAAAGTTGATATGAATTTTTTTTTGGTCCGCCATCTTGTTTTTGACTTTTTGACTCATTTTTTTCGAAAAACTAACATCAAATTCGGATTCAGCGACCCCCAAAACCTATATATACCCACCACCATCCGTTTTTTCGATGATTTCGATTTTTGGCCAGCTTTTCGGCGTTTGGAACCACTGTGCAACACAAGGGGAGAAATAATGACAGAAAAGATCAGCCGAAAATACTTGGGGCTCAAAAAACAGGTCCATTTTTAATATCTTTTTCTGATTAAAGTTTTCGGTTGGAAGTTTGAGTTTTTTTAAAATAATTGACAAATCTTGATAAACAATAGAGTTATTATTATTTAAACAAAACGTCACCATTGCTGCATGGGTAATCGGTGCGATCTTGAATTAAAAATAAAACGTATAAGTATAATAATAAAACTGTCGTTTTACAATAACGTGTCTTACCAAAGAGCTTCCTTACAAACGTTAAGGGAGGATAACTTTAGGCGAGGAAAAAAATTCATGTTTTTCAGTTTTTAAAGAAAGATTTCTTCGCCATTTTTGAGACTTAGGGTAGGTTTTATTATTACTTTTGGGTGTTACACGATATTTTTGTAAGTAATCTTCGAAAATGACAAAAGTATGGCACGGTCTTCTGAGATGGCGGGATTAATCTGACAAAAAAAACCAACCGAGACTTTTCTTTAATTAACAGTCATATGGAGAATATGAACCAAGAAAAAGTGGGAAATGTTGAAAATCGATGAAATCGTACACTTTGAAACAAAAAGATTGAATTTTCCGAGAAAAAGGCTACATGTTGCAATCAGAAAATACTTTTTCGTTAACTTTTAGAAACATTTAGGCACAAGGTTCAAACAAGAAAGTTATAAAGATGTATATCAAACTTCATCACAATCGGTCGATCAGTTTTTTAGCTATACGTCACGCGAGTTTTGAAAATGCAGTTTAGAAGACCCTGCCATACCTCCGCCATCTTTAATATATAATAAAATATTAATTTAATATCTTGTAAAAAGCTTATCGAAAAAGTTGTGCAGGTAAAACTCAATACTCCTACTAAATATTAATTCAATATATAATAAATAATTTAAAAAATACCACCTAACAGCCACAACTAGTAATAAAACATACCCTAAGTCCCAAAAATGGTAAAGAAATGCTTTTTTTTAATCATGAAAATCATCTAAACTTTTCCTCGCCTAAAGGTATCCCCCCCCCCTAAAACGAGTGTCACGCGCGTCGTCGTTCCGAAAGACAAACTGCCTTTCCTTTACTCCTGCGGCAAATTCTGAAAGTGTTTATTATCACGAACCAAAGCTTGCGCCCTTTTCACACCAAGTTCGCCCAAATGGACAGACGGACCGACGAAATTTCCAAAAATCAAAGTTATCGTCCCAGCATCGTATTTCAATCCTACTCCAGCTTGATAACGGGAGATTAATGCGAATTTTGTGAGAGTACGCGCGCGCGGACCCGATGGGGCCGAAAAAGAAAGCGCGCTAGGTATGAAACCAACGAGAGGGATGAACCGAGGCTTTAGGGGATGAGACAAAGATACGGTGAACAACATGCGACTGTGTGTATATACAATTTGTGTGTGTGTGTGTGTGTGTGTGTGTGTGTGTGTGTGTGTGTGTGTGTGTGTGCGTGTGTGTGCGTGCGTGCGTGCGTGCGTGCGTGTGTGTGTGTGTGCGTGTGTGCGCGCGCGTGTGTGTGTGTGTGTGTGTGTGTGTGTGTGTGTGTGTGTGTGTGTGTGTGTGTGTGTGTGTGTGTGTGTGTGTGTGTGTGTGTGTGTGTGTGTGTGTGTGTGTAGACGCATGCACCCGCGCGAGCGAAGAGGTCACAATGTGGAGACGGCTTTAGGATATTCAGGGGGTGGAAGTAACGCGTTTCGATTTTGCGTTAGCTCAGCTACGCGTGAATCCAGCCAAGGTCAAGTCGTTACCCGTTTCCAGGCGTCTCTGTACCACCCCCGCGGCGAGAAATCCCCCCGCCTTTCTTATATGCTCGCTTTTTTTCGCTCTTCATCTATGCTGGTACGACTCGTATTTTTCGCAACACATATTGTTAATTAAATTTGCCAACTGACGATTTTCCGATGGCTTACATTGTGTAGATTTAATTTGTTAGAAGTGACCTTTCACCGTATACAGGGCTACTTGGTCACGATCCCTTGAAAGGGTTGTTGGACACATTTTTCGCTATCAAATAAGCCAGTAATGCTTTATGCAAAAATTAACGATTTTCGAGATATTATTATTTTTTGGGACTTTTTTGAGTAGGGGTAGGCAATTTTTTAAATTAACTTTGAAAACACTCGTGTGGAATGGAATTTTTTGTTAGTTGTAGTTTGAGGACGCAGTAACAATCATCAAGAAAACAATGAGAATAATTTGTCGTTGTTTGTATAACTTGTTTAGATACTTGTTTGTATAACTTGTTTAGATGAAAGTACATTTTTTATTCTTTACTTTAGATCACCCCACCACCCTACACATGTACGTGGCGACTAATTAAAAACAAGTAAAGTTTTTTTGTCTACCGAGAATTTAACTTTTTCGTCCATAGCTTGCCATTTTCGTAATATTCAAGATTTCAAGAAATTATCGGTTTTGTTCAAATAATCAAAGCTCCACTGTTTATCAATATTTTCCAATGGAAAAAAAACTCGAACTTGCCAAGACTACGTGACAATTGTGTGTAAAATACCGACCTCGTCAGACCAGTACTCTCACCCGAAAAAAATTATTGAAATCCGACCGGGTTTTTTAGTCCTAGGCTTACGCAGACCTGTCGATATTATCGATACAATCAATTTAATATTAAACCATCGAGATAATAAGATCAATCGATTATGGAAAAATCAAAACAATATTATCAATTATTGAACAAACACGCGCTCGTCTCTTATAGATACAGAGAGTATTAATCGAGCATCAAGCTACGTAGAATGATCGATTGACAAAAAGCAATAGTCATAAAAATATACCTCACCGTGCTGTTCGATGACTTTATCATCGGGACCGCGTACTATACATGTATTCAGGGTACGCAATCCGCAGCACGCACCAGCACATTCCTCATACAATTAAATACGAATGAGGCGAAAAAATGTGTTTTCGCATAAGTGGAAATTACCATGACGGCTTTTGGGGACGCGAGGCCTTTCGATTCCGATAATTACTATTATTATAATTCTTTCCTGAACTCCGAACGTTATTTGCCGTGTATTTTGTCTGGATTCTCGCCGCGAGCTCTCGTTAAGGGGGGAGACATCTTTGGGCAAGGAAAAAAAATGCTGTTTTTCATGACCTTTTTTTTTTAAAGGAAAGATCTCTTCGCCATTTTTGAGACCCGGGGTATATTTTATTGGTACTTTTGGCTGTTACATGGTGTTTTTTTTCACTCTTTAAGGGGGGATTGTCTTTTTTGTTCGCAAAATTTACCGCTTTTTGGGAATTTTTTTGTGAAGAAAGTATACAACGGAAAACGTGTGAAACTTGGCATATACTTTTATTGATCTGTTTACTACATACAAAAAAATTTTTAAACAATTTCATCAAAAAATCCGCCTCCCACCCCCCTCGACGCGCGATGGTCCTTTTTTGATGGTGTGCACGATTACAGCCTTCACGTTCATCCTGCAACAAAAACCCAAAAAGCATTTTACTTTAGACACATATAGCTATCGTTCGATGAAGGGAAAAAAAAAATTGACGATTTGGTGACGTTTTGAACTTGAAGTATCGATTTTTCGAAAAAAATTGATCGATTTTTTGTTATAAATAAAAAACTATTAAACGTATTGCTTTTTTGCTTCATCAAACGATAGCTATATGTGTCTAAAGTAAAATGCTTTTTGGGTTTTTGTTGCAGGATGAACGTGAAGGCTGTAATCGTGCACACCATCAAAAAAGGACCATCGCGCGTCGAGGGGGGTGGGAGGCGGATTTTTTGATGAAATTGTTTAAAAATTTTTTTGTATGTAGTAAACAGATCAATAAAACTCTATGCCAAGTTTCACAAGTTTTCCGTTGTATACTTTCTTCACAAAAAAATTCCCAAAAAGCGGTAAATTTTGCGAAAAAAAGACCACCCCCCCTTAAGGATGTCGTGTCCAAAATTGAAAATGGTAATAAAAGTTTAAAAATTTGATAGGTGATAATGTAAAACATTCGAAAGGTTGTGTAAAAATTTTACGACGATTAGGAAGCTGGCTACTGAGAAATTAGAATTCACAAATTACACGCAGCCTTATGGAAACTGAAGTAACTTTGCAATTATTATTTTTTTTGTTATAAAAAATTATGGCAAAAATACAAAAAAAAATTACAGTTAGCGGGAAGTAGCGGGAAATTTAAATACTCATTTTCGTTCACGGACGACGTCGTTTCTTGTACCATGAAGCCACTTTTGTTTTTGATATATTTAAAATAAAAAAACGATCATTCATAAATATTTCTTTTATTTCTATATATATATTTAATATATATAGAAATAATATATATATATATATATATTTAATAGATATATTTAAAATAAAAAAACGATCATTCATAAATATTTCTTTTATTTCTTGAAAACGAATAGAAAAGCGTGCTATTTGCTAATAGAATTGCAAAGTTACTTCAGTTTCCATAAGGCTGCGTGTTAATTCGTGAATTTTAATTTCTCAGTAGCCAGCTTCCTAATCGTCGTGAAATTTTTACACAACCTTTCAAATGTTTTACATAATAACCTATCAAATTTTAAAAATTTCATTACCATATTCAATTATGAAAATGAAGGATGGACAGAACATCCTTAAACTCTTCAAACTGCATTTTCGAAACTGGCGTGACGTATAGCTAAAAAACTAATCGACCGATTCTGATGAAACGTGGTATAAATCTTTCCAACCTCATTGTCTGATATATGAGCCTAAATGTTTATGAAAATTTGAAAAAAGGTATTTCTCATTGCGAATTGTATCGATTTATATCGAAAAATTCAATATTCTTGTTTCAAAGCGTAGGATTTCATCGATTCTCAACATTTCTCAGTTTTTCTTGGCTCGTATGCTGCATATGAGTGTTAATGAAAGAAAAATCTTCGTGCGTTTTTTTCCAGGTTAATTAAACGTACCTCCGGCATTTTTAAAGATCGATAAAAAAATAGCATGTAACATACCCTGAGTCTCAAAAATGGTGAAAAAATCTATCGTTAAAAAAAAATCACGAAAATCAACAATTTTTTCCTTGCCCAAGGTATCTTACCCCTTAATGGCGAACGAATCGAGATACGAGGCGGATCGTGTGTTGGAATAATATACGGATAATGAGACCCAATTGGGTAGCGTTTGTGCCAACAAAGATCGCAATAATAGCTGAGCAATTAGCGGCACAGACTTTCGCCTCGTTCAATAGTGACACTTGTATGGACATATATAAACACATGTATACAATCATTCTCAATGGTCGCGAGTGACGCGTCTTGCAATTTAAATAATTTTATATCAGACGACGCTATCAAAGAGCCAACGCAAATATTTGTTATAAATGTCTTACCGGGGACGTCTCGCCAATTTTTTTTTTTTTCAGTTCGCCTTACGATATGTCCGATCGAACATCACGATTCTCAATAGAGAAATTTCATTTCGCTTCTGATGTCATACGTTTGCCTAACTTTTACCCGCGCTTTCAATACGCAATGATTGCGAACAAGCGGCTGAAAATACCAATTGAATTTATCCTCGAATTACTATTCGGGAAGATCGGTTTTATATACAATATATATGTGCTTACAGACATCGAATCGTACAAATATTCGTCCGAGGATGAATTTAAGGAAATTACGTTTTTTCCGATTTTTTTTCTCCACTAAATTATTTCTTTGGGTTTTGAAAAAAAAGATATGTTATTAAGCATATATTGAACTTATTTCGGGTCAAATTTTATTTGAAAAAATTGAAAATTCACAACGTTATTGAGCCATAGTCGAGGCTCTGTAAACGATGTGGTCTAACGGACGGATCGATAATTTGACAATGGTTTGTCTGAAGAGTAAAAATAAAATAGTTGCATAATCTATATAAACGTAGTTCTCATCGTGGCTAGGTAGCCGCTTTTCGGGAAAAAAAATGTTTTCAGCAAATCCTCATAAAGGGTGACTGGTAATTCGACCTCTTCCTCGAAAGAAATTATAGTAGAGGTAATTTGCAACAAATCAAACTCTGTCGAGTGGGGTTCGAAAATTGGTAATTTCCGTGCTAGTATTGATATTTTTTAGAAATTTTTAAACTTGTTACTAAAAACAAATAATTGAAAAAAAAGTACTCCACTTTGGAGTCAATTGATATCACTTAATTGTTACTTTTTTTCAACCTCATAAATGATGACTATGAGAAAAATGCACGCCGCAAATTCCTATATTATCTCAGAAATAAAAGGTCTTAAGTGGGAAAAATTATTATTCCTTTCACACTTCGTAAAAAATCGACGACGTTACGAATCCGTGAAAAAGTTGATAAATTTCGTACCTTTTTAGAAAGCTGATGAAACAAGGAATTTATTTTCGTAATTTGTGTGCCAAGCGTCACACCTGGCCTTATTAAAATTTTATAACAAGTGCTGTGCAGGTGGGGATCGATAAAACAAAATCCTTTTTCAATCAGCATACGTTTTCTAAAATAATACGCAACGGCTGAACGTTCGTAATCGTAAAACAAAATTCATATTTTCACCAATCACATTACGTAATTCCTTAGAGACAAAAAAATCGTTTTTTAAATGTGAGATATAAAAGCAAATCATTGCTATGTATTGTGGTGGTGAATTATTTTTGTTACTTACTGCATAAAGGACTCCTGGTTATGGGTCACGATCGTGTGAAGGAGTTGTGGACCATTTCCGAGATATTATTATCATTATTATTTTCTGAAGTGAGGGTTAAGCAAGTAAAGAAATTAATGACAAAAAAGTATCGTGGTTTCGAATAAAACTTTTTCATTATTTGTAGTTTGAGGACTCAGTAACAAAGAATTATCAACAAACAAAAAATCTGCAAAAAAAATTGTATTAGGCGTCCAAAACGAATTCTAATAATTTTCGTACCTCTTTGCATATAGCTGGTGTGTTGTTGTTTTTTAATGATCCGCAGACCAAGTAACGTTGTGATTTTTTCAATCAAAGCTGCATTTTCGTCGAAGAAAATTACAAAAATGTTTAGACTTGCAGTCTTTTGGACCCCGAATTACAAAATGATAGCAGATTATTCTCATTTTATTGTTGATAATTCTGTGTTATTGTGTTCTCAAACTACAACCAATAAAAACGTTTGATTGCGTACAACGGTTTTTCAAAATTAAATATTAAAGTTGCCCCCCTTCACTCTAAAAAAAATAATAAAAATAATCATATCTTGAAAAATGGTTAACTTTTGCACAAAGCATTACTGGGTTGTTTGATAGCGGAAAACATGTCCTGCAACCCTTTCACGAGATCGTGTTGTATCCCTGTATAGGGTAGAGCCACCAAAGAGTGCGCGCTACCAAAAAATACGCAGCGCTCTTGTTTTATTTTTTCTTGAGCTGGCAACAGCACCCAACCTGTCAGTGGCATATG